>JAUZND010071635.1:0-16972 GCA_034780555.1 Coelogynopora nodosa
CTTGAATATAAAGTAAGTTGAAACATCAATATTTAACAATTTCAAATTTAAATAGATAAGGTAATTATTATCAATAAATTATTAACTTATGAATCAATAAATAGGTACATAGGCATAATCCTACAGTTATAAATATAACTACCTACCTAAATAAATATATAAATATAACCAATCTACAATTGTTTCATTATTATATGTTTTACATACAAATTAGAATTCATTGTTGTACGCTTTTTAATTCATTGATGTAGGCTACGCTTTTTAATTCATTTTGACTTGCATTACTTATATAGTGATCAATTTTCGTATACTTTTAAAAATGATTAAGAATGACTTTCTTAATTTATGTGAAAGAAGTTTTAGTATAGCGGTTTGTACTGAATAGAGCAGAAAATCTCCATCTCAAACTCATCGGTCATCTACGTCTAACTTTGGTTTGGAGACTATTCTTTAATGAGGGATTTTATATTATATTTTGAAAAATACTTATAAGGTAATTATGGATCGAGCAGCCCTTTTTCTCATGATAATCTAAAATCTAAGTGTTTTTGATATCCATTCTGTGGTATTAGGCTATCAATTAATATAAATTCTGTACTTCATTCTTGGTGCAAATGTTCCTTCCTACACATTTATCAATTGATCTAAATGAGGTAACAATAACATTTAGCTTCAGCTCTTTAGGGTGAAGAGAGGATGGCTTTAAGAAAAGCAAGTTTTGATATCAGGTTCTTTCAATACCTTCATTAGTTGAGCGCATGCCAAATCGAAGACATCTAACCAGCATGGTTTATGATCAGTTTTAATCGTGGTGTTTTTATTATTTACAATTCACTTAATAAAATAGGAAATTGCTCCTAAGATGCTGACCTAGGAGATAAATCGATTCTGATGAAAGAAATCTATGTTTATTATTTTGCTAAGGATATTGTATGATTGATAAAAATGTTTAAATATAGTAGCCTATTCATGTAAAATTTGAAATATTTAGTGTTTGTGGTATCACAATGTAATTATTGTTATAATATAGACTATACGTCTTAAAGATAAAGGAAAATACACATTTTGAAATATGACTAATTAATGATGATATGAATTAAATATGACAATATACGATGATGTATTATTTTCCAAAAAACAAAAAATTAATATAATTTATTAGCAACCTTATGAATAAAACTAATGATAATTTCCACGTTCAAATGAATAAATATTTTCTTTTACATGTATAGCATACTGTATAAATATATTTAATTAAGATATATCATAAAATATATAATATGTTTCATTTGTGCGGATGATTTTAAAATTCTACAAATTCTATTAATATTGTCATGACTTATAAATATTATATATAATATAATTTAATATTTGCTAGAAGTTTGTATAAATATGTGGCTGTATTGTAATAGCAATATTGTGAATGAGAATGATTTCATAGTTATGTTGATATTAATAATCCTATATCAATTATTCAAATCTGATTAAATACACAAATATTTTTTTAGACGTCTTTCATTATACTTAAGGAAAACTCAGTTGCAATATCCCCATGGGTTGTAAAATTCATTCATATTGATTCAAAATGCTTAATAAAATTGTTTGCTGTATAAAGCATTGACATTGAAGAATTCATGATTTTCAGACCCATCGTTAATTCGTTTAAAGATTTTCGATTATGTCGTGTCAAAATCGTGGCTGCGTGTGCAGCATATTCTACCGACATATTTTTAGCCTGTAAAATAGTAGAAAACTGTTTAGCTGCAATGAAAAGAAGGATTTCACCAAAAATTTCTTCATCAATGCCAATACACCAGAAGCTCTTCTAAGTACTCATTAATGGACTCAGTTTTCATAGTTTTTTAAGATGGCTTCGATGGCGTTTGTTCTTACTGTCCAGCGTGTTGGACAAAGTGGATAGATATTTGGTGAATCAAAAACATAAAAGTTGAAAGCATCTATAAAACCCTGTCGTTTAGAAGGATTTTAAAAAAAGTTTTATTAAATCACCTGCAAAATTAAGGGCATTTCGGATAGTTTTACTCTCCCTCGTGACATATTGTAATGGTAAATTTACAATAGGTAATGCGATAAGCAATTCGTATTAAACGTACATTATAGTCTGCAACATCGTATCCTTGACCTCGACAATCAAATCTTTTGAAATGTAATCGGATGAGGATATCCTTTATGGAATATAGAATAGTAGCCTCTTTGGTATCAGGAATTTAATGAGACCAACTGGGTCCTCAGAAACTCTGTATGTTTCGGAAATGGATCGGAAGCACATCACAGGCTGCTCTCGATTTAGCTGTCTGTTGTTTCATCTCATAAAATGGAATACCATTTTGCTTCAGAAAGATCTTTTACAATTTCTCTAAGTACCGTGTAGGCCATCAGCTCAATCAGTTCATTTTGAATATCAGGGACTGATACTTTTCAACTGACCAGTTTTTGTCTTCGATGATAACTTTGAACAATTGTATAAAGTTGCCTTCATTTTCGTCGAGACCTCTCAAAACCAATCCCTATCTAAGCAAAAACACATGGTTTTTAACTGCTTAATGAATTTGTCTCTATTTCCTGTTTGTACCGCGGCGTGGTGGTCAATAACCTGTTATGAAATGGAACTATTGAATTCTAATTTATAGGTATTCACAGATTTTACATGAGTTCGATTTTTTAATGGTTTTTGAATTAATCTAATGATTTTATCTAATTATTAAACCACGTGGTTGCAGAGGCTTCTTCTAATTTGCTATTTAAATTCTTTAAGTTGTTTCCAAAAGCATATTTGCAATAAACGAAAAAAACACTCTTACGAGATACACATAATTGTGATTTACTGATCACGACACCTATGAAAATCATAACATATGTTGAGACATATAAAAATATACGAAAATAATTTTTAATGAAATTTTTGTAATTTCGACGTCACTGCAAGTATAGAATATTTTATACTATGTTTTATATCCTAAACACCAAACTATAATTTCAAATTGTACTTCAGTCCTTTTAGCTTGTAAATTGAAACTTGGGTTAACATGATTTGGTACAGTTTTAACCTATATGATTTAATAATTAGGATCAGGTTACTACTCACTGTTTGTGAAGAGGTGGTTTCCCTGTCATATACATAATATACTATACTTTAGTATAATAACATTTTCAACCAAAATTAAGTTTCAAAACGATTCAAGAAAGACTATGATTGTTTAATACCAATTTGTCCGTGCAGATTTTAAATTTAACGTGCATTTCTTCCACATATTTCAATATAAACACTAGATATATTACAATATAATACAACAATAATTCATCTTCGATTACATTATTAGCGCTTCGTAGCAAGTCTAGGTGATCTCTAAAAGTCTATGATTTCTTCTCATCAACAACCACATTTAATATATATATATTTTTAATATAAAATATCAAGAGTGTGTGTATAAACAACTAATAAAATGAATTTGTTTATTTGAGACAATACCTTTATTAACAGAAGTATAAGGCAATCTTTTTAAACACTATTATAAACACCTCTATTATATGTATAGTTTCGATGAGTAGAGCAGAGCAGAGCATATTATTTAACAAAATAATATAACATATTAAAATATATAAACATATCATATCATATCATATCATATCATATCATATCATATCATATCATATCATATCAAAGTGTCTGGTATGATTTGTCCACTTGTATGACTGTTAATGCGCATCGTTTTTGTAACATCGGATGATCCAGCAAACGTTTTCTGGCTTTATTGACCATTGACCAAAGTTACATCATTCCTCCATTACAGCGATGTTTTTTTTAAATCAGATTCCATAGGATCCTACGCATCACTGATATAATCTATATTATCTGGGAAGAAGTTAATGTGTGGCATAAGAAAATGGAGTTTCAGGGACTTTCCGAATCCTTGAGCTTCATATGAGTGGAGTAGTTTAACATCAAGGTTTAAGTTCTTTTTTATATAAAAAATTCATACTTCTCATTAATTGTAAATAGCTACTAAAAATGAGTATGGGTTCTTATAGAACTTAACAGCAAAACAAACATTGGCGTTCTTTCCAAAATTAATATTTTAGAAATAGTACATCTTTCGGTACTTAAATTTTTAATTTATTAAGGAAGCGAGTATATGCATTTAATGGCGTACTGTCTGGCGGAATAGAAAACATATATAAAACATGAATTTTTCATAGTAGCTGTATTCAATTATTGTTTATTTTACTAATAATACCGAAAATACTAAAATTTTGTTATTTTCCTCATGAATTATTGGGGGTGCCGGCCCTTGTGAACAGTGTTCACAGGTGATATAAGTGCGGATACTGTTTTCAGATATCACTTAACATTATTTATTGCAACTTTCCTACACAGGGGTATAGAATATGATATGAGCAGTTGACATTTATAAATAGGAAATCATTTTGTTTATAGAATTTAGACCAATTTGTAGTTTTTTCATTTACTGAGAGTTGAAATAATTTTCTACATCATTCGAGGAGAAGAATTATATTTAAAAAAAGTAATATTAGGATAACGCGATTGCACTTATTTTTAATATAGTAAATTTAAATGTCAACAATTATTATAATACAATATATAAAATATTGGTGTTATGTACCTTTCTGCATTTTCAATCTCAATTAGAGCGACTAATAATATTAATGTAGTATAATAATGCCTAACAATATTTTGCACAATCATTTACTTAAAACGGACAAATCTTTGAGTATAATCTCACAAACACCTACTGATGATCTCATAAACACTTTGCCAGCAATACACACTTATTTGGCTACGGGTTACAAAATTCAATAAATTTCCTCAATATGCCTCAATATGCCTCAATATGGCCTCAATATGCATTAACCTTCTGACATGTTATGTGCAATGTATTGTATTGCAATTTCTTTTATTGTTTTATTATTACATTGTGACTTTTTTCTACACTCATGTGTGTTGGATATTTAGATTTTTGTATTCATATAAATTACATTTTCTGGGGCGGGGATTGTAGGGTAGGGAGGAAAAGGGAATCCCAATGCAATTACAAAAGACTGAACAAATAATATACAAGGGGTTGGAAGCAAAGAAGAGTGGAGTAGTAGTCTATCTCTTTACTACTATTAATAATATTTTATTATATTTTCTATTTGTACATATTTAGTCTTGATTACTACTATTTATATAAATGTCTTGATAAATACAAAAATTACATTTCGAAATATTTTTAGTTATTATCTGTCCTTTTTAAACTCCAAAAATATAATATAATACTAATGATGTTGTTAACGTATATTGGAAAACAAATTATTTTGAATGCTTAATAATTATGATTATTTTATTAGTAAAATAAAACAAATGTAAACGAAAACTTACATAAAAAGTTATATTCTATTAAGATCAACATTATTAGAAATTGTTCGTTATTGTGACATTTTTTCTGAGTAATCATGTTGGTCTAAATGTAATATAGTATCAGATATTAAATTTTGTAAGTATGCAAATCTTGTCACTTTTGTCTTCTTTTTTTATATATCGTTTACATAATAAAAGAAATGTAACAATATAAATATTTGCAGTTTGTGGATAAACCTCATATTTTCTAAATTATTCAGCAATAATATTAAAGCATTGTTAGAAAATGATGTAAATTTACAATGAACTCGCTAGCAAATGTTTCGGGTATGTGACTTCAGATGAAAACACAATAAATTTTAAATGAAAGGTCACTTTCAAAATCATTTTTAACTTTCTTAACTGATACTACAAAAAATAGGAGTTCGATTTTGCGTATGAGTATTTTGTTCTGAAATGGAAAATCTATATCGTTTTCGTGAATAAATATTTTCATCCGAAAAACCCTCTCGTATTCCGCAATAACCAACTGGATCGTATGCTTTCTTTAGAGATGTAATTAATTTACATTCAGCATTTTTAGAATCAATGAATTCGTCCGCTTTGAAAATTCGACTGATGTTACAGGTAAGTTTACCTTTATGTGGTATGTATGCTTTTATTATAGTATTATCAGCTACAGAAATAATATATTTCAAATCAAACTGTTGAAAAATTGATTGAATCGGAAAATCGCATTGAACACTTGCAGATTTCAAAATTATAAATTGTCGGTCACTAGATAGCTGACGATCTAGATTATCCATTTTTGGTTCAATAAAGGAATTTTTTTCTAAAAATTCGTATTGATTATTTATTTTTAATTGTCTCAGTAGTGCTTTCTCTTTAATTTTTGTTGAAGCTACCGTTCCAATTATGGTGCTTGATTGAACCTTTGTATTTATTAAATCAAATTGATCTTTTATTTGTCTACATACATATTCTGTAGATATAATTTTAGTTTTATTAATTTGTAAATTGCGTCGATTCGAAATCAATAATTTGTCAAGTTCATAGTCAACTCTAGTTGTTTTATTTATATAATCAAATTGTTCTATAACGTCACCAACTTGTTGTTTTAGATTAGGGATTTCCCAAGATGCATCAGGTACAATAATTTCGATGTTAATATCTAACTTCGGCAAATTTTTGTTTATATCACATTGATTGTTAGGTATATTAATATATTTAGGTTGACTTAATTTACAATTATTGTTCAACTTTTGACTTTTCGTATTTTCAACGTTTATGTTATAATTTTCAAGTACGGAAGCCGTTTCTATAAAATCGTACTGTTCAGCTATTAGGCTCGTTTCATCCACTTTAAATAAATAATTTGTAGCCATAATTTTGGCTTTATTAATGCACTGTAAAGAATGGTGACCTGAAATAATAAATGTTTCAATTTCAACGTCAAGTATGGTTGCTTTATTTAATATTTCAAATTGCTCTTTAATCTGATCTATTTGGTGTACATTCTCAATTTTCCAAGGTTCATAATGCTGCGACATTTCCATTTTACTGCCCAAATATTGTTCCGTTTTATTTATATCATATTGACTTCTAGGTACCTTTTGTCTTATATTTTCATTTATGTCAGCTTTTTTCTGTTCGGTAAATGTTGATTTAGAGTTCCATTGTTCAATAATTTTATCATCTATCACAGCGAATGGTACATCCGTTTTAATAATTTCCTCATACCGCAAACATTTATTGATATTAAATGTTTTAGCTGCATAAGAATACTCAATATTATCATCGCCTATATGCAATATTCTATTTATGTTGTATTGTTCGACAACTATCATCTGTTCATTTTCTCTTAACGTTGTCACCAAGGGAGACTCTGTTTTATGTAATCTTTCTTGATTTTTAATACTTTGAATTTCCCATGCTGATGTTGATTCAGGATTATCTTCATAATGAATATTCATTATTTGATTTTTTATTGATAATGTATTTAATTCATCTAATGTATTGTTTAATACATCGTTAATAAATGTTGTAATTATATTGTCATTATTTATTTTTATGACGTTGTTTAAGTCATTGGCACTTACAATATGTTTTTTTATGCATTTATTTGGAATTGTCGCAATATGCATTATTTGATTCTTTCTTGATAAAGTGTTTAATTTCAAGAATGCGTTTTTTAAAACATCATCAATATATGCGTTAAGATCGAGATTTGTTTCAAATTTTTCAATTTCATCGCTATAGTTTTCCTTCGAACAATGTGGATCAAGTTCCAAATTATATAACAATTCAGGTGACATGACTTTATCATTTTTATTTAAATTGGACAATGTTTCCAAATCATCAATTTGTTTTTTTAAGTGTAATCGTTTGACCTTATTCTGAATATTTATTTTAAATGGTGGATTTGTGAGAAAATTATTCGTTATATTTCTAAACTGAGACTTTATTGAAACTAAATCAACAGTTGTTATCGGTTGATAAAACAAATGTATATATTCATATTGTTCGACTATATCTAATAATTCGATGTTTGTTATATTATCCGCTGGTGTTTTTAATTTTAACGTGCTGCATGGCGATAATATTTCGTTCCGAATATTTTCACTAGCAATCATGCTGTCCATGCATTTTTCTGGTAAAATAATAGTTGACTTCGGACTAATTTGTATTGCATCTTTAAGTTTTGGGGAAGCTAAAGATGGAGTATCAATACAAACGTTTGAAATTGGTGACAGGGTCAAAGAATTAAGCTGCTCAATAATTTTGATATTGATATTGACTGATGGCAGAAGGACATGAATAATAGGACCTTGAATTTTTATCGATTCATTTAATTCATTAGTATCTGATGTTTGAGATACCGAAAGCTTATCTTTTTCTGAAATGTATGCACATGGTATACTATCTTTTAATGTAGTTACGCATAAATCATCAGTATTTATATTTATAGAATCGTTTTTCAATATTTCTGAAGAGTTTTTTATATTTATGCTTGATGGTATTGGTACAATTTCGTTTTCACATGTTAAACGATATTCACAATTTTGTACTATGCAGTTAGATGCTTCTATTGACGATTTCTTTATATGTCTCTTACAATTATTCGACAACACTTCGATTGTAAAATCATCAGCAGGTAATTTTGGAGAAATATCAGTGAAATTCCTTAAATCTACAGTTATTTCAGGCTGTGAAGGTTTGAATTCACACAAATTTTGTTCGCAAACTGAAATTTTAACGTCACTTAGAGAATTTTTCTGATTTATATTTGTTGGATATTTATTGGTTGTGTCTTCACCTTTGCTGATATTGAACAACGATTCCGTAGATTCAATGAATTCATTATTTGAAAATAAAATATTGGCAAAAATATTATTAATGGACAGTCTTAGACTATTACACTGTGTTTTAAATATTTCATCAACTATGCTCTCATATGTTTCATAGCATTCAGAAGAATATTTTGTAACTGTTTGATTATTTTCTATTGGGACAGTTTCTTTCTTTATTTCATTTGTTTTACCACTTGTTTCAACTGATACACTGCGTGAGTCAGTTAGCGTTTTTAAATCAGTGGAATCCTTTTGCAGGCAAAGTAAAGATGGGTGCGCTTTTATAAATGAATTATCGTGTTCGTCATCTTCATCTACTGTTGTTAGTATTCTAGTCATCACATCGGATGATATTCTTGCACTAAAAGATACAACATTCTGTGAGATTTCTTGATGGCTCTTTTCAACTTTTTTATCATCCGAAGAATTAACTTTCATTTCGTGCTGGAAAATGCCTGCAATTTTCATATCAGGTTTTTGCCATTCATCTTCGGGATTAGTGACTTCCACAAGTCTGTTTTTAGATTTTTCGTAAAAGTCGTCGGATTCATTGCCGTCACGTGGGGAAATAAGTAATTTAAAATTTGTTGGAGTGTTATTTTTTTCTATAGAAGATCGATGTTTACTGTATCGATGTTCAGATACTTCACTGGGAATACCATCAATAACGTCCTTAATCAATTCGTGATCTATATAATTCATGAATTCATATTTTAGGCTAGGAATAGTTATACCGTCGCTATCAAATTTTTGCAAGGTGTTTTGTGCTATTATTTCATCACAATGATAGGGAATATCTTCCAAATATTTGTAATTTTCTGCGGTTTGTTTGTCAACTGCATCATAAGTATCAACATTTTCAACTAATGTATCTTTATTAATTGGAATGGCTTTATCGAGAAAAGATTTTGTAATATTAACTAAACCTCCACAAAAATAGTTCAATTCTTCCTCAGATATAATTTCCATGTCAGGTGGAATATCTTTTAAAAGATTGTTGCATGCGGATTCTACTAAATCTTGTAGAATAATCGTATCTAGTAGTATCAATTTAAATACTTCGTTACAAGAATTTTCAACCTCATCATCTGACAAGTGGAAATGTTCAGGTTCTGTTTTACAGTCAGTATAGGAAGTTAGAGATTCAATATCGTGAGAAATATCATCTATTTTTATTGGTTTTAGTAAAGTCACAGTTTGATGAAATTGAGAATCATTACCTGTTTTTTTTCGTATTCGTGGATTCCGATTATTACCCTCGCTTAGAACTACTTTTTCTGAGTTATCATTTTCAGTAGTAAATTTATGTACGGTAAGATCAATTTGTAAATCATTTTGTAAATTAGGAACTGAAGAGTGGCGAGTTATAATTGGTTCAACATTACTATTTAATATATTTTCTCCCTTTGAATCAACAGTATACACAAAGTTATCATTTTGTAATGCTTTATCTAAAGAAATTGCGTCATATTTCAAATGTGTATCATCTAATATTATGTCCGATGAATTGAATAATGAAGAAGTTGAATTACTAATAGTTCTATCATCAGCGTGTAAATATTGTTCACTGTAATAAACATTTTTGTTAATTGACTTATAAATATATAATTGAATCATTCCATTAATTTTTTCTAAAGATACGTTTTTCCGTTTATAGTTCTTAACACCATCTAACGACACAGTAGAAATGAATATATATTTTTCTCGATTATACATTTCAAATATTTTTAGATTTGATTTTTCTTGTTGCTTAAAATTGCAATTCAATTGAAGTTTGGTATTGCATAATCGCGTTGATAAATCCCTTCGTTGAATTTTAAGACTCCCATTAGATTCGTCTCCTGAGCACATTGAACTGCTGGTATTATTAGTATCATGAAATTCCTCACTTATACACATTGATGATACACTGGTGCAATCTTTTACAAGGGAGGTTCTAAAAGATGTGTTACGATTGGTAGTCAAAAATCGAACATTTTCAGTTAAGCCAGCGTATGAAGGCTTTGTTGAGCTATCGACATTTGAATTATACTCAATATATAACGTTTCAGTTGTTTCATCACTACTCATCGGTAGTTGACGACTCATAAAAGTTGATGCCGTTTTGATATCAAAAGTATAATTATTTACGACAGGACTAAAGCGGCCATCGTAAAGTTCACGCAATGTGTCTCCACTTGTTGTGTCAGATTTATTTCCATATCCGCTTTGCTTGGAACTGGCTATTATATTATCACATAAACAATTTCTGTTTAATTTGGACAGTATCGGTTGATAATTTTCCCGAATATTATGCAATTTTGAAGAATATGTGGGTGGTATTTGGCTCCTACATTTTTTCAATATATTGGATTGTATTTTTTCGTTATAGACTTTTGCTGCAATTGTTTTTAGTGACTCTAAAATGGCAAATAGTAAAACATCAATGTTACTATTAACATCTACATTTGAAGTGCTTTTTGTAGGTATTTCATACCAGAAAGGTTTTTGATGGGAAATTCGTATTGATGAAATCAATGTCTCTGTTGAAGACTTTCCTTTAAAGTGTTTTGAAAATATATTACCCAAGAAATTAAAAGTGTTTACTATTTCTGGTTTCACTTTATCGATAGCTTTGCTGATTTTATCAATTCCAAATTCTTCTGATGATGACGTAGTACTAAAAGCTTTTGAAAATCTCTCAAACCATCTTTTAGTAAAGTTTGTCTTTTTCATGTACCATTCTCTTTCTGCGCTTTCAAACTCATATTCAAAAATGTTAACGAATGTGTCATTGCAAAGATCTTCTAAAATGATGATAATAAATTTAGTTAGATTATCGAATTTTCTCGGTAGGCAAATATTTAGTTCAGAATCTGTGTCGGTGTTCTTTTCTAAGTTTGTGTTATTAAAGTCAATATTTTTCGTTTTCGTTGACATTTGCTTTATATTTATCTTTGAAATTGTTCTCCACAGTTTTCCATTTTCATTGTTATGTATGGTTAATGGCGGTTTTTTATCTGAAATATATTTTAAACATGTATTTTATACATGAAGAATCCAACTTTAAAGGTAAATTAAATCACATATCATTATTAATTTCAAAGTCATGCATTTATAAAGTATAGAAGAACATCATTATGAACACAGTAATTAATAAGTTATTTAAAAATAAGTTTTGCTGGGTTTCTCCTTTTCAGTTCAGATTAAAAGTCTAACTTAACGGTCGCTCTTTATTAGTTCACACATTAAGTTATATTCGATCTGTATTTAATATAATACATTTACACGATTTGTTCTAAAATATTAAAAATTGCCTGTTTTGGAGTGGGGTCTCTTGTCGTTATAAATATTCAATACATCAAAAGTATGAATAATTAATCAATTATTTGTAAAATTGTAAATAAATAGAAAGAAGTAAAAATTAGAGTTAGCTACAAATTAATAAAATAAACGATTCAATTATAATTATAATTCTTATTATTTTTTTTTTTTAAAGTTCAGTTTTAATTTTAATTTTTTTGCCATACAAGATGGGCTGTAGGCCTACACATATTCTAGAGGGATGTAAACTAGTATGTAAAAATAGGTAACTCTCGTTTAAATTGTTTTTGTTCAAATTCCAAAGCAATTTTAATATATTTTTTCCATTGCAAAAAATTTATTAAATAGATTTATTGACAAATTAGCGTAAATTATTTACGGAATTATTATCGCAAAACGGTATACAAAATTATATGAATGTGAATATATTTTTATTAAAAATATTATTGAAACCATTATGTCACAATTAATGTTAACAAGGTAAATTTCTTTATTAACAATTATGCTACATTTATGTGCAATCAACAACTATTATTAATTAAGTTTAAAACTATTTCAAAATAACCTTTTTATTGTTATGCACCTTTTAAAATTGTTATATATGATTAGTTATAATAAAATCTCTTTCTATAAATCTTCTCTATGAATGGATAAAATAACTAAGCTAAATAGTTTTTCGTTTTTTCTCATGGTAACTGTGTATTACACAGTTTGTTGACAAAAACAACGATCGAAAATTTGAAAAATAATGCTAAAAGCATATGTGTATTTTAAAGTTAATGAAATATATCAAATAATGATAGGTAAACAAAAAATGGTAACTTTATTTATTATTATTGTAAAAAATATAATTATTTGATAATTAAAAAATATATATTTCAAGACACCCTATACAATTACAATATGTATATAAAAGTCCATATATATTTAAACGTTATATAATATAAAACATATTATGAAACATTATACAAATTTTAAACATAATGTTTAAATCCCATATTACGTCGGAAAATATTGTTTTAACTTGTTATTTAATTTTTAGTCGCTAAAAATTAACCAATTCCTAAATAAATTTGTTGATATATTTTTGAAATAGGCGGTTTTGTCAACAATATTTTTTTGGCACAAAAATCGTACCTATAAAAATGACACTTTAGCGAAATTTACATCGAATTGAAGTGTACTTCTTTAGTGTTACCTAATTTTACATACCAAATTACATCTCTTGAAAAGAATCTTTGACTCAAAAAGTATATTTTATTGAAGTATAAATATTAATTTTTTGTCTAGTATTCGTTTGATTCTCAATTGTTTTATTAAACTATACTTTTATTTTTCGTTGTGAACTTGTATTAATTGTAAAATATACCTATATTCATTATGAAATGAAACTTT
Source organism: Coelogynopora nodosa (assembly GCA_034780555.1). NCBI lineage: Eukaryota > Metazoa > Platyhelminthes > Proseriata > Coelogynoporidae > Coelogynopora > Coelogynopora nodosa. The sequence continues at coordinate 13,429 of JAUZND010071635.1, forward strand.
AATTAAAAAACAACGAAAATATTCTGTCATATAGAAGTTCAAAATTGTGAACTATACTGCTCATACTAATATTACTAAATGAACTAAATCAATTATTTTAACAACCTTAAATATTTATAGTACACACATGACTTACCTTTGATCCCGTTTATTTTATGTTTTATACTTTGTTTCTCAACATTATGATTATTATTATCCAACAACGATGGAACTATATCTAATGATGAATTAACAACAGGAAGAACCAAATTATTTGAACATGATTCTAAAATGTGTAATATAAGCATATCGGAAATAGATAACACTTTCCCGTGTAATATAACTTCTATTAACCAGTTATATATAATTTGCATATTTCCTGTCTTTTTATGTATATTCCGGAACGACATTTTACGATCAAATTTTTTTTTTCGCACACATATTTGGCGAAAATGAAATCGGACATCAGTGTAAAATTGTTTGGATGTTTCATGAGCGCAAATATTTGGATGACAGTTTAACATCCTATGAATATCATTCAATTGAACTGCCAATATATGAAAAGTATCTTCTAATGAATTGTTATACATCCTTTCTAGGTAAAGTTTATCTTTTTTTTTAATGTTAGATTTATGACTTGTGTCACTGTCTTTAAATAATTTTTTATGACTATACATGCTTTTACCGTTTGGTTTTGTCTTTTGCTTAATTTTTGTATGGGATATCTTATCTTCGCGTAAGTAAAGTACGTGATGTTATCAAATTACTATGCGCATTTGATTCAATCATTAAGTCAATGGAATACACAAGATCGCACAATTATTTGACTATATTCTATATGATAGTTAGAATAACAATAATTTTAATAATTGTTATATTTTTCTGTTGGAACATACAATAGCAGAATATCTATAAAACTAATAATGACTATATATGTGTGGTAAACAATGTTATGCAATCTGTCGTTGTTGTTTTCTAACTGAATCGTTAAATATATAGTTGTTTGATAATTTAAAGCGTTATCATAACATTTTCATTCTTAAATACATTTTTATTGATTTTGTATACGTTATGTAAACTTCATATATTTATTTGTAATACAAATATTATATATTATAATATTTAAAATAAGTATATTATATTCATTATAAATGTAGAAAAACATTTTTTAGCCGAACGCGTTTTTGTGAACTTGTTCACTTTATCAAGGCATACGTTAATAGGCCTATATAAAAATAACATAAAACAACAATTTAATTAAAATGTATGTTATTTTGATATATTAACTATTGACTTGACAAAGAGAACAAGTTCTTGAAAAAGCGTTTGATTAAAAAAAAAAGTTTCTACTTTTATTTAGGATATTTAATTTTTCCCAGATTCAGTAAATTCACTGTTTTAAATTATATATTCAATACGTTAAGTGTAGACTAAAACTATTATTTGGATGATTTAGACTCTATGAGTTTAATCGACTAAAATAGTCGTAGCCTACACTTATACAAATCTATCATACATATTATCTATTTTTTAAATGATATATATATATATATATATCTAAATGGTGATTGTGCCTCCGTCTTAAGTGTGTGTGTGCCTCACAAGTGTGTGATCGCCTCATTGGAAACCAAATAAAGATATATATCTGGTTTAGTTTCAAGAATGGTTTACCTTTTAATTCAATTAGAAAAGCATACTTTTATTTATTTTATAAAATCGAAGTCTATTTTTCACACCCGCATAAAATATAAATAATATTTATAAATATTTTATATCTTTAAAATTAGTGTTGATCACTGAAGATTTAAATAAACTAAACATTATTGTTGCATTTTATTAAGGGGAACCACCTATTATTTTCATATCATAATAAATTGGAAAATTCTTACTGCAAAATTTACATTTGAATTTTTACAAATTGTGTAATCTAAAGAAATCCATAAAGTTTGAATAATTGAATAATTCCATGGCATACAACATTACACGCATTTTTTGCTGTAAAATATATATGATTTATTAACTGACTTACGGATTTTCTGAATGCATCCCAAAAATGAATCGAATGTTTGCAAATAATATAATAAACACAATTTTTGGAGATACATCTGTCTTTTATAACCACGTTCATTCCAAAGATTTACAATTAATTTTAATAAATAAAATTGATGGAGGTAGTTGGCCACCTTAATTAATATTGTATTTGACGCAAAGATACTAAATAATTATTAAACATTAATTAAACATTATTTATGTAGTATCTTTTGTTTGACGTCATTAATTAATATTGTGTTTGAACATCATTAGTTAAATATAATATCTTCTACTAATTTCACTATTTTTAATAGGAAAGGAAATTCCCGAGTGGTTAAGAAGCTGGTTTGTGTATGCTGAAAGTATTATCCAAACTTGCTCAGCAGTTATTTTCATTGCGGGTAGCTTTAAATTTGACACCGCCTCACTTCCTTTTTACTTGTATTTTCCGACACCGTCCTCGAGTGTTAAATTTAATCATAAATATAAGTTTTTTAACAATGTAAAAGCAATAATTTGACAACTAAAATGAACACAATTTAGTCCAAAAATAATAGTTTAATAAATTTTCTATCTAGTGTCGTAGTCATATAATATAAATAATAATTTAAGTTTTAACAACATGAATACATAATTTAAAATTATTCGTTTAATTTAAAAATATTAGTTGAAAAAAACACAGCATTTTTAAAAGTATAAAATCAGATATTCAATAATAAAAATTTCCATCTATTATTTCGATTGATTTTTGGCTTTCTTTTTTTCGTATTAGGCATTGTCTAAGAAAGAATGTAAAAGGTTGTTCTGGTAAATGATAATAGTGGTATTGATAGTGCTCGCCCATATCAGATGATGTATTGCGGTTAATTGTTGCTTTGAGGTGTTTAAATCATCAGGATTTAAAATGATAACGTCGGGTTTTGCATTTTGGTTTTGTTTGTGCATTTTGTAGTTTTATATAGATGTTATTTTTAATTTTGATATGTGAAATTTTGTATATGACGTATATTTATATAAAAGTATGTATATATACTATTTTAAATATATTTATTTTTTATATATACTCATTTTAAAGTAAACTAAAAATATTATAATTAGATACAATTCTCTTTTTGATTTAAGTAGGTAAACATTGAGTAAATATAACTAACAAACTGGATTGTAAGATTGTAAACAAAATATTATAAAAAATAGTTTAAATGTAAAAAATGTCAATTTTCGATGCTACATTACAACATGTGAAAAAACATTCTCTATAAACAAACACGAACTGTTACTTAGGCAAATAGATGAATTATAGATAAATGAAGCATATAAACTAAATATAAACATTGCTTTTATATGATAGAATATAATTATCTCATCGTCAATTTGTGTATTTAACATATCAGAGAGAAATTCATATTCTTCTGGACTTCTGCACATAAAAGAGCTGTCTTAATTTATCATCTGCATCTGTGGCCGTATTCATGAAAGCAGTTAAGGTTAAAGTTTAGGTATCTTGAGGTTAACTGGAGGGTTAGCTGAAGATAAG
>JAUZND010071646.1:0-16969 GCA_034780555.1 Coelogynopora nodosa
AATAAGTTACTGTATGGTGGTTAGAGATACAGGGCAACCTATGTAAACAATAATTTATCGATTCAGTACAGTTTGCTGTGTGAGTTCATTTGGTCAAGCTACAGTAAGCAAGGGATTGAGCTTACACACAGACTGTATAGAGGTACAGAGAAGAAGAGAGAGGAGATCACTTACTATTGGTCAAGAATTTGGACTATTGTGCTAGTATTGTGTTTGCACTTAATGAAGCTTTTGATAACAAACATTCACTTTGCAAAATGCATCACTCATGATCAGTGTGTCCAAATTGTAGCTCTTCACAATGATGGTGAGCACAGCATGCAGCAGCTTGCCACTAATTTCAACTGTGATAGACATACGATTTAACACCTTCTTAAACATCTGGAAACTCAGTCTGTTGATGATCGTCAACACAACCCCCAAGCTGCAGTGTCTACTGAATGTGAGGATCAGGCTTTGATATGCATGTTGGGTGGAAACCCACAGTTAGTTGCCCATCAGTTATGACAGCGTTGGCAGGTCGAGCACAGTGTTCAAGGTTCACTCACAACTGTGAAGAGAAGCCATCAAGAAGCCTCTTCTGACTGCTAGACATTGTGAGACATCTCCAATGGGATCGGTAACATCAGAACTGGACTGTGGAACAGTAGAGAAGGTACTACTTTTTGGACAAGTAGTCTATTTGGTAGCTTCCCAGCAGCGTCGTTATGTCAGGTGGTGGGGTGGTACTGCTCACCAATGTCAGCATATTCGCCCAACAGTGCATATGTCTAGTGGACAGTTGAAAGTTTGGGGCGCTTTTATGGAGAATGGGCCATGCTCACTGACCAGGATCCAAGGAAACCTCAATGCTGCTGGCTACCAAGAGATCCTGAACCAGCATCTTCCCCTGAATGGAATGTTATACCAGCAGGACAATGCACCTTGTCACACAGCTCGCACAACTTTGAGATTCTTTGAGGAGAACAACATCAGAGTTTTGCCATGGGCTCCACACTCACCAGACCTCAATCCCATCAAGAATCTCTGGTGTTACCTTCAGCAGCATCTGGACAACCTTGAGATCCACACCATGGCTGACTTGTGGGCAACAGTTCAACAGGAATGTCAAGACATCCCACAGCAAGTCATCACCAACCTGATTGGGTCGATGCCAGGTCGAATGGCTCACATGATAGCAGCTAGAGGTGGTTCCATCCGCTATTAGGATTTTAACATTTTCCCAAATTCCCCACTTATTTCTGAGAAAGCAATATCAGGGCCACCACTCATTGATTGATCACTAAACACATGATACCATGTTTAGCATTAATAATATTATTCCTTTATATTACTAATAATAAATTATTAAAATAAAAAATACTAATATATTACAATAATACATTTTTTAGGGGGGCAGCGTTAGAAGTGGCTGGGACTGTATTTTACTCTTGAGTTATTTCTTAATGTGCCAAGCATCAGCTGGTTTAACATATGTCATCTGCTATGGAAACCTATGAAAATAGGTGGCCTTAAAAACACGATTAGAATAGAGCAACTTTGGTAGGTTTATCAAATTGTTGTTTTTGGTCATACTTTGAAATAAGGCCCAAAGAATTAAAAATCTGGGAATACTGCTTTCAGATGCTGGGAAACATGATAAAATCATTTGATTTTGTTGTGTATTTTTGCTATGAACTATTTTAATATTAATTACAGTACAGAACATAATTCATATTTTTTATCCTTAAGGAACCAGAATAAATATTTCTTTACAAGTTCAGTTTTCTTTACTAATAATTGAAGATTAAATACACAGGGTCTCTATAGTACTCACTGCTGTAGCCTGTTCCACAATACAATAAGAAAAAAGTAAGTAGTTATTTACAAATAAGTAAGTAATGTAGTAGCTTCTACAATACAATATGCAAGTGTTAACAATTCCTACACAATAAGTGAATTCAAGTAAGTAATAATTTAGCTTATAATCCTGGAATTTTTTATTTACTATGTGTATATATATAACAAGGTTAGATTCACTGTGTTAGTTACAACATATTTTAATGCAATGTTTGATAATGCAAGGATTGGCAAGGAATTTATAATATTATTTTGATTACACCATAAATAATTAAAAGTGTCTTTTTATATTGGTATACAGTTAGAGCATCAAACTGAAAAATGTGGTACATTTCTGAATAATAATTATTAATTACATTGAGATTTCCATCCTGTATATCTTTTTACAATGTTGTTAGTGATGGTCATGCAGTATCTAAAGCTTCAGTCTGCATAAGTATTTAATCATGTATTTCAGCAATTTACAACATTATGTTTGTGATCTATAATGAGTGTCCATTGTCCAAGGAATATTGGTATGCTTTCTGAAAAATTGTTTTTCTTTGTTTCAGTGTTCTTCATAGCTGACTGTGTAGTCTAACATGTACTAAAACAGAATTTAATTAATAAAATAATTATATTTATTACATTATATTAAATATTAACTACTGTGTATTATTTGCAATAGTGTAATATAATAAACTAATATAACAACTTTAATTTATCATTTTCGAGGGTAACAAAAACCTCTGTAAATCACAATATCTTAAAACTACTTTTCAAAAACCCTTAAATATAATGTAAGTGGATATTAATTTTTTTATAATACTTATTTTTTCAAATGCTGTTTTAGTTTTGGGACTTGTAGTAATGTAATTTTTTTGACTTTGTCAAAATATACAATTATTTTTTAAAATTATTTTTCCAGATATCTATTAAATGTCTAAAAAAAACACCCTTGAAAAAGTCCTAAACAAAATTTTGGTTTAATTTGGTTTGGTCTGTACACATACTGTATTATGATCTGCAGTGTACAATTTATATGCTTATATATATTTAATGGCAGCTGCTCATAAGTGAATTATTATCTCACTTGAGTCAAATTCGAGTTAATATCTTATATGTATAACAAAAGATACATAATGATAAGGCACTATTAATTAATACAATCAGACAATATCCAATAAAATAATAGTTTAAAAGCAATTATTTAACTTTATCAATGCCAGACTATGCTTCCCATATATGTACCATAGTGGGGCATTTCGCCCCCCCCCCCCCCTATTGTTCCCACTTTCTTAATCTTTTAGTCATAAGGGTATATGAATATTTTTCAACAATTTTAGAATAATATTTTTTGTTAATATCAAAAAATTACACTGGTATACATTTTTTGTATTATTGAACCTCCTAGATGCATAAAGGCATGTGTGGCTTAAATTGACCCACTGATATTTGATTATGAATGTACCTTTCAAATCCATATGTTTTTGTATATTGTACTTAAGAACATTATAATGTAATACATGAGCCTTCAATATTAGTAAATAATTGCCTTTTTACAATTTTTTGTCTGTATCAAATGTATTTAAGCTTTAAGGCTAAAACTTTAATCAATCACTTATTACATCATTATTGAATTTTTTGTTAACTGGTATGATGTTATTTATGGTTTAAAAACAAAATTTTCACTTTATTTTCCCACTGCATTATAATTAGAATATCTGTTACTACATATACAACTAACTAAGCGTGTCATTTGATTGAAAAACTCATGATACATTAAAAATGGCCTTGACCAAATTCATTATAATATATTAAATTTATTAAGAATAATTGACTGCATAGAGTAAATGCTGGTGTCTAAATTTGACCGCCCCTCCATCTTTAAAATGCAGATAGGGTTAATTTATAGTATACTTGTCTGAAATAAATAATCATCTTAAGCTGCAAAAAATAAGTTTAGACAAATTTATTTTATTAATTTCAAAATATACTAAATCTTGATTTTAATACATTGAGTACAACCTGCTCTATTTATACAATTTCAAAATATATAATAGAGCCTGGATTATGTGCAAGAGACTAATTTTAGTTATGCATGCAATTCAGCATTGATAATGCAGTGGTAATGTCTTCAGGATGTATATAATTAACCAATAACCAAAGCAAGATAAAAGAAAAGAAAAAAAATTGATAACATGTGATATCAATTTTTACAATATTTTGAGTAATAACCAAAAAATATGGGGGAGTGGAGTAACAGAGATGTGACTTACAGAAAGAAGAGAGTCATCTTGCCAAACATTCGAAATTATTTATAGACTTTAATTGATACCAACAGTGTTAATGCTTGCTTTCATGTTATAATTGTGTAAAAGTAATTATTATAATATTGTCATAACAACATACTTTAAATTTAATGGATAATTTCAGAGAGGTTTGAAACTATATTAAATTTTAAACAATATATTGATATATTCTACTGTAAAAGTTAGTTTGATTCAAAATTTGACCTATTATTTATTTTATTAAACATTTAAGTTTAGTTCTTCATCATTGTAGGAAAGTAAATGTTTTTTTTTTGTTCGAAAATTATTTTTTATACTCATTTTTATTCCTATGTTTGAAGTGTCTATTAAATTAATATTATTTGTAATTATTATATCACATTAATCTATTTTAATCACAATAAACTATTGTTATAAAATTTATAGTTCTAAATGAATGTTTCATTAAAGTTAACACTTTTGTTAATAACATTAACATACCCCTAACATCTTTTCTTTTTATATGATTTTTTTCTTTTGATAATGAATTTTAAACACCATATATTCAGTTTGTTGTTTTCGTCTCTCTAGCCATAATCAATGAAGACAACTGTGAACTTTGAGGGAACATACGTAGTTGTGCCCTGTAACGAGGGGGACTTGTCAATTCGAGAGCTGGTCAGCAAGGCAATCGTCAGATACAAGAAGCTCACTTGCAAGGTGCCTTTTATAGACCCGCTACTTTGTATTATTTTCTGTATTATTTGCAGTTTTGACTCTAGTATATTATTACCGTTTTCATAATTCACTAATCCAGTGAGTGCGTCTCTGTCTGTTGCCTATCCTCAGCCTCCGGAGCATTTGGTAAGGGTGTATCGTCTTCGTTTGCAGCGTGACAATGGCATTCTTGACTGGGATGATCGAGTGGCTGATGTTTTAGACGACAAAGAGTTGGTGAGCTTTACACTTGCTTCGTGTTAAAATCTTTTTTTTTAAGTATTCGAGGATAAGTTACAGTATTAAGGTTCCCACTGGTCAGTACTCGATACTTAGAATGTCATGTAATTTAGTAATTCTTTCTAAAATTCATCTAGGAAATTGGACCACTTTTGTTGAAATTAATAGGAAATAACCATAGAGATCGGATAAATAAATGAATCAATAATTCATTTAACAACTCTAGAGAAGCCATTCAATTTAAAATCGAGATAAAAAGTGTACATACTATGGAAAAATTCTTTCGTACCGAACTGTAAATCAGTTTGAATTTTTCCTATCTTTTACTAGTTAAATTTCATCATTTTTTCGGTGAAGGAAATCGATTTTGGTACATTATTAATAATGATTTGTTGCTACAAATAAGCAATACGGATCCACAACATCACTGTGAATATAACTATTAGTTTAAAAGCAAAATGAATAATGTAAAAGCGAGGAGGAGTCTCTAAACAATTACCAAATTAAAGGATTTACTGATAATTCCATATTTTTTACTGAATATATCATTTATTAAATATATGAGTAACGGATTACAGAAGAAATAACGGCTTTCATTAACGTTTTTAAATATGTACCTATTTGAGTTTATGTATAAACCTCCATTATTATAATTTAAGTCACGATAAATGATGTTTTGCTCAAACCTCTTCTTGTTTTTCGGTACTTTGTAAATGCTGTTTAAAATATAAGTATAGAAGATATCTTATAACTTAAAAAAAAAACTAAAAAGTACATCATTCAATTCAGACCATACAAATCAGACTACATTATATTTTTGCTTTGAAACTTTTAGATATCACAATATTTTAAAGAATTTTCAAAGGAGTGTTAATATTTTGAGGAGGGCCTAGATATTTTTTATTTAGTTGACTCGATTATTATACACCACATTAAAAACATAACCTGAATTTGTGCATAGTCTCAGTAACAATTAAATAGCTGCATTAGAGAAACTGAAACAAAAGTCTAAAACAATTGCTTTTTACGAAAGCAGAACATATTATATATGTCAGTAACCGATCTAGAGAGGTGCAACATCCAAGGGACAACAACTTCGGTTTGGATGAAACTTTAATTTAGAAATTACTATCTTGCATATATTTTACGCTAACATTTTTAAGAACTTGCTGGTAACCATTATTTCATTAAATATTCACTGTTTTCCCCCTATTAAAGTCATAATGAATTATCTAAAAGTGTTCTTAATTTAGTGTTCTAAATTTAATACCAAATTCCATGATTTTTTTTTCTTTTAAGAATCAAATTTCATATTTCACGAATTTTGTAGGTTTTTATAACCGCAAAAAGCTTGTACATACTACTTGTATATGCATAATTAATATGTTTTTACAATGTAGAATAAATAAACAATACATATCTTTCCATTATATTAAAAAATACTGAGTTTTGCTATATTTTGTGACCATAAACAAATTTAAAATATTCATAATATAATCCTGCATGTGCCATTGATAATATACATAATAAAAACTGATTAAAAATTTATTTTATAATATTTATATATTCATAAAAAATGAACAAAAAATATAAATTCTATTATCATTAATTTATGGTTAATATTAGTAATTTTTTTACATCTACTAAAGCATCATTATAATATAGTTTACTTATTAAATCCTCTATTGCATACTTATAATAAATTATAACTGAACCTGTCCCTTGAATACCATATATCTCATTTTATATTTATTTATAGGTAAAGTCTATAATACATAATGTAATTGTAAGTCAAGTAATAAAATGCTTACATATATTCTGTTGCCTACTTAATTACTATAAAGTAATAAAATGTAGCTTACCTCTTAATATAGTAACAGAACAGGTACTAATCTTATTATAATAACAGAATAGTAACATAAAATTTCCATGAACTATAATATATAGTAAGTTATCTGTGCATATAAAACCGTCATGTACTAAAAACTAATAAATGTCAAATTAATAATATTTGTTATTATTAATTTGTATTTATAAATATGAAGATATTACAGGATAGATTATATATATTTCTAAAAGTTTCTAAAACAGAAGTTTTGCACCAGTTAGTGTAAAAAAATATTTAAGAAAAAAATCGATATAATTGAAAAAAAATTCCTTAAACAAAAATGTTAATAAAATAAGAACTACTGCATAAAATGCAATAAATTTATAATAAAAATATTCGAAACTTACCTGTAAAATTAGAAAAATTCAAGTTTCGAGGAAACCATAATTGTCTATGTTACCAAATTTTGGTTGTACGATACGGAATTATTCAATTTATTGCAAGTATTTCATCATGGCATTCTACCTAGAATTGATTATGTAAAACAAATCCGATATCTATGGTAATGACTCATTGAAAATTTATTGATTAAATTAGTTGTCTACATGCTATTTAGCTAATCATTTTATTTCTATTACAAACTATACTGTCCATATAGTTGATTTATACATCTTATGTTATGTAATTATAATTTTATTAGGTTTCATTCCTTTTAGATATTGTTGTCTATATTATTGATTTGTTGTTAATCGATCTATTGTTCTTATATTTTAACTTTAATATTTTTAAGCGAGTTAGATATGTTTTAGCTATCGAAGCTTTACTTTTGGTATGTAGTTTGTTATTGTATGTTTATATTATGTTACTGTTGTTTTACATTTTTTATGTGTCTAGTTTTATTTATTATTTATGGGGATCGTTTCTTTACGTGTTTTTAAAAATTATTTGTTAAAATATTTATTAAAATGACTTAATTATAATATATATTTATCATAATATATATAACTAGTATTATGTATTCTACAAATAAATTGCCTTGTGAAACATGAAGCGATATTATTATATCATGTCATTTAATTTTTTTAGTCTACAAAATATTTTTTGTTTTATTCAAAATATATTAATTATTTTGTTAATAATTAATTTTTTTAAATAATTGTAGAATAAGGAACACTTAAAAATACTTATCAATAAAATAATTTTATCATTGAATAATATTATGTTGAAAGAAGTGCTTACTTAGTATTTCTCATTTACTGGAAATTTTTACTGTTTCAAAAACTAATGCAAAACTTGTCACAATAATTGCTGTTTCCCACTGTGAAGATCTTGTGCATTTCATGAAGTACATGCCACGCAACTATACACCTTCAGTATTTATACTATTAATATCTGTGCCCATCTGTAGCCAAATTTTCAATTTGTATAATGAAAGGTATAATTGCAAGGTATTTACCTAATGTCAGTCAGATTTCAACTTTTCTATCTGGTAGAGTGCTCATCACTGCCTGACTGGATTGTTTTGTACCATTTGTTACTGTAATACTATGGCGTCTCCCATCATCTGTCATCCAGTAATTGTGACTAGCATTCAGGGTAGGACTTCGACATACTTTACCTGTCTCCGGGATGAATTTGGCATTAACAATAAAAGTTGATTGGATTTTTAGGTTTATTTTTGGACTATATTGTTACTGTAGTACTATGTGGCATTCTGCATTCAGGTCTAACAAGGCTAAATGTGAGGATGACGGTTATATTCTATATTATATTGTTAAATAAATAAATTTAACTCAATTTAAGACATTACGCATTTTGTAGAGAGAAGATAAGTGCGTAATATTTTTGTGTTTCTTAATACGTTTCTTTATTTATGCTATCAGAATGATTATTTTATAAAGTTAATCTTTTGGCTTGGTTATTATTTTTTTATATATCTATTAAAGGGTTTCTGAACACTGTGAAACAGAAACAACACTAATGGAGTTGGTTACATTTCAAATCTTTTACAGTTTTTCCGCCACATGTTGTAAGCCTATATTTTTATAGATTAGGCTGATATTAATGGTTTTTGATATAATTTAGTTTTCTGTAATAAATATTGTAAGCTTATTTAAGGTTAGTGATTAATAAATGACGCTTTCTTTAATATCGCGCGGTTAAGATATTTTACAAAATCTTTCTTTGCGCAAAACAGGCTAACGGATTTTTTCTTTAGGAAAATTAATTATGAATGTAATTTACAAGTGATGCTTTTTAATGAGTGATTCACTCTTAGACGTATACTTCTCAACAAATTTATTTGATGTGTCGTTTTAAATAAAAATTATTTTGTTAGCTAGCTGGTTTTTGTATGAGTGTTTACAATTGTTTTCAAATTATAATTTATTGTTATCTAGGAGAAAAATTTGTACACAGAAGTTATAAAATGAGTTGACCTTTCAAAGCTGAATATTATATATTTTAACTATGTTGGAAATTAAAATTTGAAGAGAAACGGTGTTGCTTGCTGAACAATACGAAATCCAATTATTGTTATTTTATTATAATTTCATCTCGCGGAGTACTACACGCCTGTTCGTGCATCTAGACTTATACACCATTCATGCAAACTTAAAATCATGTATTAAAAAAGGGCAAAAAATTATTTGATATTAGTGTGAATCTTTTTAAAAGTTTTTCATCAAACTATAACAAATAAATTGCTTGCTACTCTCGCAATTTACACATAACATTATTTTTTGTTACTAATACTAGGCACCACATTTTGGGATTTACTTTTGTATATACTAAAATCTGTACATATGCATTGTTCTTATACTACATTCGTTTATTCACTATTGTTAAACGTATTCACTGGCTTCACATAAGAAAAATAAAGTTGTACCAAGCTGAAAGCTGATTTAAAATGTGGCTCTAATTTTGATCAACCCATGCGAATTTTAATATAACACTCCATAATTTCTACTAAGACCAACCTTAACCAAAGCAAGCACACTAAACTGAACTAAACTAATCCAGTCTCTCCCCCCCCCCCTCTCTTGCCTCCACTGATTGCGGCAGGTTGTGGCCGAATTCAAGGAGCAGTTGAGCGGCGACATCTCCGGTCCCCCCAGCGGTCACCACCACAACGGTGACGGAGCGAGTGGCAGCTCCGTGGGCACCGCAAGTCCCGAGATGGTCCAGGTGGGCCCGCCGACAGTGATAGGGGTCAACAGCCGGCACACCGATGTTCTCGTGACCAGACAAGATCTCAACAAATTCGGTGAGTGGCACATCATCAGCTGACAAGCCTCCCTTCCACGGAACCTAAAGAATGCCTACTCTAATTCTTTTTCAAAATATCGTAATAACTAGCTAAACTAATATCATTTTAGAATAGGATGATATATATCAAATTATGGTACTTAATTGTTAATTGGAATATTTGTCTGTGTATTTTTAGCGTCCCGTATTGGTAATACATGAAATGGTCAGTTTTTTGGTTTTGTTTGGTTACAAAAATGGGATGTAATCTTTCTTTATATGTTTTATACAGAACGAGATTCTTTTCTATATGTATCTTTCAAATGTATTGGTTTTGTAGTTAACAAAAATCTTATAATTTAATCATTTTCATTATTCAGCATAATATACTGGATGTACCTTACTAACTCAAAAGACTAAGTGAACTAATACATTTATTGTAATCGAACCCATATCTAAATAATGGGGACATGTTCCCTCTGTGTGAAGAACAAATACAAGGGAGGGGTAAAAAAGTTTTAAAAAGGCGGTTGGTTCTGAGAAAAGTGGGGGACGGTGGAGATCAACATGTCGTCTAAGGTTATAAGCTCTCTGAAATTTATTTAGTTTTATAAAAAGACAATCTTATGTTAGTTACTTGAATTCATATTATTTATTAATATTTTCAGTATGCAAAAAGTAATTTTTTTATTAAAAATATTTTTGCTTTTTATTTGTAAAAATAAATATATATTATATTTTAATTTATAAGAAAACACTGAGAAGGTCAGAGATATAAAATTTATTGTTTTATAATACCTCTTCGTGTACTACACGCAATATCAATCAAGGATGTTCTGGTAAAGTAAATTAGTCACTCGCATTTTTGTTTGGCTAGTATGCTACCCGCCAACAATCGGCCAACATATTATTAAAGATTGATATACATATAACATAAAGTTTAGAATATAATGGTCTACAAAAAACATAGGACAATTAAACATAATTTTTTAGTTGTTCTGTCTTTGCAACATTACTAATATTTCCTGAATTATTTAAAGTGTAAGAAATTTATTAATTCTGAAAATAGATATCATTTGGGAAGGAAATGTTAATATACATAATGAACCATTCTGCAAAGTTCAACAACATCCTGACCTGGTTATTGAGACTTGACAGACTGGATTAATAGAATTTCGTACAGAAATATATTTTCAAATGTTCCTAGACAATTTTATAATACAATTGACATCAGAAATGTGATGTATTTTGTGGTTTATGAATATCAATTATTATTAATAATGTTTGTACATGTTAATAATTATGATCGGTATTAAGGCCTAAGCAATATCTTACTACAATCTATCATACTATTATTTCATTCCTCTTATATCGAATGACAACCTTTATGTTTGTCTTAACATTAGACTGTTTTATACACAAAACAATAATAACATGTTTCCTTTATATTATCACATAATACATTGTATATAGTCAAATGGTATGACACGTTAATTCTATGTATGTGTATATATATTTATAATTTGATCTTTGTATTATTTACATATTACATAAAACCTGTATCCGGTTTTATTCAGAATTTCGATACTCTAGCTGTATTATCTAGGGTTGTCATTAATCTCAGTTAGTATGCCAATTACCGTCTATTTCTCAGGCGCGGTACACACATGACATATCTGTATGATCATCATAGTCCTATTTAACAGATCTCTTGCATGTGATCAGGTTAAGAACATGTTATAGTTGTTCAGATATCTGTTTTTTCTAATTCAGTCCCTCTTGTTGTGCAAATAGAATTATATAATACTATTGTATGTTACCAAGGTACATTCCAGTTCTGAGGATTGTTGAAGGAGAATATTTCTCAGTTTATCCTTCGTTTTCATTGATTGAAGTTTGATTTTTAGTTCAAATACCGTGTTCATGACAATCATGATATACACAGTATTAAACTTCCCTTTAACTGTTTTTAAAATTTAGATTGATGTTTTGTAATTTTATTTATTCGTTTATTGATCTATTATCTCGCCACAGATGATAAATTAACGTTGTGTGAAATTGTTATTTGCTATTTTTATTATATTATATTTGATTTTATGAGTACGTATAATGTTATAATTACTCACGCTATTAAATATAACCTATCTTAAGAAGTTAGTTAAGTTACTATTTTTAGATAATAATTGGTGTATTTATTGGTCACGTAGTTCTAAATATTAGTTGGATACATAAAATTAAAAATGAAATAGTTTCAAGCAGAAATCCAATTTTAGACAAATATCAAAAACATAATTGTATAATTTTTTAATAAATTAGAAATTGTTTATACTATTTATTTATTTTTAGAACAACACATTAAGTTAAAAATCACAATTATTGTTCTTTCTTGTGATAAGAAATGCCAACGTAGCATACATACTATACTATTCTAAATCAATGATATACAAGTTGAGAACGGTTTCAATAAAGATCAAAGCTCAATCATGACAAATCGATTGGGTTAACACTGGAAAAACTTTACTTATACTTCTGTATGTTGATAATCTGTATGTTTGTTAAATTATTTCCAATCTGTGTTGTGATTATTTGAGTTATAATAATATTTATGTTAATAAAATGTGATTTTTCTTTTGAATTTATTAGTTAAATTCGTAATATGTTGAATTAGTTAACTATTCTAATACCATAAGAAACTTTTTAAAAGTATTCTATTTGACGATATTTGATCAAATACAACTTTTTACTAGTTGCATTTTCTAAAATGTGGGTATTTTATGTATCACAGATTTTATTGTTAGAACTTTATTAGTGGAATGTTTGTTTAAAAATTATGGTAAAATTATTTTCCGTTAATAACTCATTTCTCTAACTATCATTGAATGTAAGGTCAAACTGTTGATAAGAATGTGAATGTTATCATAATATCAAAAATGATCACAATTATTTACTACAGGCTATATTGTCTGTACTCTAATGAAGAGGTAAGCGCACTCTGTGTTACCTAGTATCATCCTAGGCGCCTGCAGTTAGTTTGTTATAACTACAGATTACCTCCATAATATAATGTTCAGTACTCTAACCCACAATGTATGGCCTTGTTAATGATTGAAAGGGGGCTGGCTGGCGCTTCGTATAGGCTTAGACTAAAGTGTTTGCAAGCGAGTTACATACCAGAAAGCGCACTGCACCACCATCTAGTTACACTGTGGTGCAAGTGTTACAAGGATGATCTCTTCTCTATCTATCGCTTTGTAGAGCAGGATATCGATAACTCAATCTATGCGAGTTCACACCAGACAATAAGTGAACAATTATTCATTGTTGCTACAACAGTATACTATTATAGCCTGACTTTGTTGCGGTGCCAAATTGTTTTTCAATCAACAGGTGTATGTTGTGTATATAATATATTATGGCGGTCGGTCGGTGGTATGCGTGCCTATACGCTGTTAACTATGCAGCGTTGGGGGAAACTCTATTTTGTGGTTGACTACACACATGAAGATTGAGAGAGTATTCACGTGATGTAGTCACTCAGCTAGCCAACCTGTTTTTGACGTTGTCATGCGTGCATTCTTTTGACCAATTTTGATTAGACCTATGTGAAAATGTACTTTGTAATTGCTGGGAAGAAAACCGTTTATTTTTTAGATTTTTTAGTTTTTGAAATATTATCAGCGCCAAATTTTTTGAAATGATGTGTTTTGTTTAATTCTGTATTTATCATAATATTATGTATAGAGCAATTGAAAAAAAACTTAATATACCTTAACATGTTGTTATATTAGTAAAATAGTATTCCTTCATTCGCAGTAAAATATAATTATGAGATTTTGAACTATGTATTTATTATGTATTATTGTCGTAGAGGGGTTATGAAAAGTTTATTTACTAAAGTTTTGGTAGTTATAAATGGAATTAGGCCTTTATTGCTAAATGTGCTATAAGTAATAAGAATTTGTTATGTTATTGACAATCTCTCAAATACTATCATTTTGGAGCATCTTGCCTAAAGTTTGGGAAGTTCAAATGTGATAGCATATTATATACCTTCTTTTAAACGTTTAGTAACATGTATTTTGGAGTAGTCACCAAATGAAATTTCCTACAGGTCTGTAAGGTTTCAGAATTCGATTAAAAGCCGTTTTCATACTGATTTTTAACTGTCTAGTTCATGATGTACGTGAGAGTTCAGAATGGATATCATGACCAATTTAATATAATGAAATCGCCACATGATATTTGTATCACATTTCAAAATTCTGGCTCAAGCAGAATTATACCATTATACCTTATTTCAGTACACCCTCCATACGCGGCTTACTGCATTAATCGTGTATTATGAGTGAAAAATATCATTGGATATTAAATAAAATATTGATTTTTATGTGGTGTGAAAATATGTCACCGCATGCTGACTATTTTGTATTTGGTAACTTACTGTGAGTAATATATATAAATATATATATTTTGTTCATAATATAATTCCTATAAAAGTTATTTTTGGTTATTGCATTAATTGAATCACATTAGTACATAGTATCACGCACAATGTTAATTAGAAATATTTAAAGAATATTTAATTAATAAAAGTCAACTACTATCATGTCACTTATTGGATTATGTAAATTGCATATATTATGTAAAGTAAGTAACTAAATTAATTAGCTGACATGTGTAAACATATATAAAATATAATGATCCAACCATTACGTTCGACCATTCAACAATACTGTTTAACTTTCATCACGTTTATTATACAATTGGTATTCGAGACATTTTCTCTCTGACCACGTCGCATGTCTACACGATATTTTAATAACTGGAGTAATAGGGCCCTATCTAGCTCTTACCTATCTTTCATTAGTCGAATGAATGTATACTTCAATTGTGAGCATACATCATGCAAACAGGCCTAGTTGACTGTTGCAATGATCGCTTTTACCGTTTTATTGACTTCATTACACCCGACAACAAACACGTATCGATGTAGTACTCTCCTGTGCTTTATATCTGCTCAGGCTCCAACCTGATTGTACGAGCGGGTGGCCCCACAGGAATTTCAACGACAGCCCCGTTAAAGGGGAACAACGAAATGACCGGAAGCGGTTTTGCCAAAAGGCCGGTTCAACCTCTTTCCAAGCAGCAGCTTCTTGTGTCAACCTCTACGCCACTTTCGTCTCCGAAAACGAATGGTATCGCGGTAGGTGGTTTGCCTTTCTTTCATATGCACCGACGATTAATGTGGCGGCTTTGCCTCGAGTTGGAAGCTATTTCTCGCCTTTATTGTTTATTTAGTCCACAAATCATGTCTAAAACTGCTTTGTTTATTCAGAGTATATTGTACAACTCGGAATTACGTAATAATATTGTACAACGGTATTTTTCTATCGGTTGTGTTTTGAAAAGTCTATTTAGTCTTATCTACCGAGTATCTGGTTTTATATTAGGAAATTGTTTTCATGTAATTTGATGATTTGATAGAAAATTTTGATCAGATCAGTAAACATTTTTTAATTAGAAAAAACGGACACAAAATAGTGTCACGAACATAGATTGATTTTGCACGTAATTTTTTGTTAATATTTAGAGTTTAGTCTTACAACGAATCTATTTTCTCTAACGATAGACTGATTTTCTAAATAGACTTGCCGACAACGCAGTGTTAATTACATAATAATGAGGAGTTGAGTGTAGAAATTGACTTGTTCTGCAATCACGACGGAAGAATGGATTTCCTTTAATTCGAGTTATCTCAGCGGATTACTGCAGCATCTGGCTGTTGACGGGAAATTGGGGAGACTTATTCAGACTTGTAATTGAAGAATATTCTGATGATCAAATAATTCAAATTGTTCATTCATCGATATATGTTATGGCTATGAATCAATAGTGATTTAGGCACATAACAAGCTAGACTGTTTTCTGTATAATGCTAATTCACAATAGGCTTACCTTTTTAGTTTTAATTAATGAAAAAAATATTATTTTAAAGCCCGGTACTCAACAATTCCTCTAATACAATATACATGTTTTTTAATTAAAGTAAAGTGATTAATGAATTGTTAAACGTTAAATACAGAATTACTATCCTTGTAAGTATATTTGGTTCTTCGCTCCAGGATCACACCCACGTATTGGTTAGGTAATGTTTAGTGGTTTATGTACCATTTTGGTTTTGTATCAGTTAAAGTACATCTCATTCTATTGGTTGTTATCTTTACATTTACATGTGTGACGTAGTTGTAAAGTCTGTACCAAGCTTTTAACGATCTACTTGACGTGTATTATGATATCGATAATCACTTAAGTTGTTCTATTACCATTGTTGTTCCCCTATTGCACGTACGAGTATTAACTAGATCATTTATCACCACTTTTAGTTGATTTATTAGTATAAACTTTACTTGGCAGATCTGTTTTAATAGATTAATTATGATAGTATTATAGTAGATCATAATAATATGTTGAAACATTTAGATATTGATAATATTTTTTATTACCTTTTATCTATGCTTTCTTTTAATTTTTCAAATTTTTAAAGATATTTAATTAATTTTTTTTACTACCTTTAATATGTTCAACTTTCTAAAAATATCGATTGATATTGATTACAAATATCTAACAATTTAAGCTGATTTCCACATTTGCAGTAAATGAATAAAACAACAATTTATTGTATGTTTAAAAATATTCTTATATACTTTTGAAACAATCATTATGAGATATATATATATTTCAAAAAGGTTTTTGTAGATAAATCTATGCGTGTATTCAGATAGTAATAAATGGATGTGCATATTATAAAATGGATTCAGATAAGTATTGTACTGTAACTATTCCTGTATTC
>JAUZND010071657.1:0-20616 GCA_034780555.1 Coelogynopora nodosa
TATTTCTGATTTATTTCTTTTCTTTCTATCTGGTGAGCTGATTTTGCCTGATTGATGGTTCCAATCAATTTTATTTTATCGATACCAGTCATTGTTTATATCTCTATTGTCTCTGTTAAACCCCTAACTGTTATTACCAAAACCACAAATTTAACTATTTCTTATAGACTGCAATTTCATTGTCATTTGAAACTGGTTCTTGAAACAACCTTCGCAATATATAGTGCACTTAAGCTAATTTATTTGTAGCTGAATGCTGTTAGACAGTTTGTATTTTGCATGACCATTGCAAATCAAGAGTGGAGCAAGTTTGTTTTCTTGTCTATGGTATCCTTATTAAGTAGAATTCATATCGTCATTATTGCTAATCCATTGCATGACTTGTAAGTAAGTCCACTTAGAGTAAAGTTTAGGGGCAGCCTTTCAAGCATTACAAAGATATTTGCCGTGACCTCTTTTAAAAGAAAGAAATTGTAATGTGATGGATGGCACTAAAGACACTGGTTGGATCTCAATAAACAAAGATACAATTGCATGAAGTCAGTTGTTTCTTTTGTGCTTAATCCGTAATTGGTACACAGAATATCTTTGAAACGACTACGTAAGACAAAATCGCTCTTTGCGACTTTTTGAAATGGAGACTTTTTATCGCCGGAACGATTCTTGAATTTTCACGAGTGTCGTAACCCGAGAAAGCATAGGCAAACAATACAATCGATCAGAACAGATGTCATCATAAAGTAATTATTGTAAGATCTTTATGTTATATACGTTTGTCTATGTTGGACCAATAGTAAAAGTTCTTTCAGAGAAATTGACTTTGGCTTTCAGTCCGAAGAGCAGAAAGAAATACCTGTGGATACTATCAAGGTTCAACAATAGTTAATTAGTGATGACTTCTGCTCTAATTTGCTGTTTGCTCATGTGTTGTCGAGTTGCAACATTACTTTTAAAATCTTAGAAATCCATAAAAAATCTACTTCGCCTTGTTGTTAAAAAATCTTCTACGAACCGAAAGCCGATAAAGTTACTGTAGAAGCCACTGGCTGCTAAATAATGGTGTCCTCGTCTAATGGGATCCAATCTGAGTCTGTAGTGTCAGTACGTTATGGTCTCTTTCACAAGAGAGTGATCAGTGCAAAGTCCTTTGTGAAAGGGGAAATACTTTCTCCGATTATCTAATCCACAAGCCTACACACTCGGTGGACTTAATTACAAGTCGTGGAATGGATGGTTCTAAGATATACATCTGAGACAAACTTGTTCCTCTCATGATGGGTAATGGTCCTGTACCAGATAAACTGCCCAAAATTATACGATGCAACTGCTTCGAAGGATATACAGCACTAACATGTTGCTGCATATAACATGTGTTTGAATTCACAACAAGTTGTGGACATTGTCAATACATATGGTAACTGTGACAACATAACCCGAAAACCCTTTTTGATAAGAATGAAATTTAAAGTCTATGTGACAGTGAAATTTATATTTTTGTTAATAACAGTTGTGTTATCTAAGACAATGTAGAAGTTAACATTGAATTGTGTTTTTATTTAAAATGTATGATGTTTTTACTTACTTATTTATAAACAAATTTACTATTCTAGTCACTCTTTAATTTTTTAAATGTTGATGATACTAGACATATGGACAGACCAACAAAGATATATTTAATTTTACTTTGATCATACACTGGGGAGATTGCTGACAAAACTGACAAAATTAATGATGTCAATGATAAGCATAACAATCATTTTATTGTCTAAAATATTTGTTTTAACAAAAATTTGGCCCAACATTGATCTAACGTTTAAAAAAACGATTCTGTCGATAAGTTCCTATTTATTAGTAAAAAGAGGATATTTTTTTCAAAAATAACAATTTTGTCACTTTATTTATCGTTATCGTAGCAACAAAATCGATTGTTTTGCAGCCAACATTTTTAGACTTTATTCTATACAGAAAATCAACATAAAACTTTTTCTATTAGTTTTTAAAATCATGTAGCATATTGATTTTACTAATGGATGGACAATATAGATGACAATGGTAAACTGACCGTTAAGTTGACGTGTGGACATCTAAAAACATAATTGATAATGTTGTTACGATAGTGGATTCCTTCCTAACCTGTAAACTGGCAGACTGTACATACAACGGAAATGATCTAATGCAAATGGCGATGTATACAAAAGTTATGAACGAACGTATTAAAAACCAATATGTTTATATATGGAAGTGGATGATTTTCGGTTTGGAACACAATGTAGAGACCGAACAATGTTAATAATATCATATACATTTGTATAAATAGATATACGCATAATTAAAATAACATATACATATTATAGATTCATAATATACAATGTCTAGTTGATAACTAATATACAATTACCATTTAAACGGAAAGTTAAGACCCGAGTCATCAAAATGATAAAAGAGATTGCTGGTGGGTAATTGAAGTAATTTTAATGCATTTATGTAAGCAGAAATAAGTTTTTTTATTTTTTCTGTAACAAAAATGTTTAAATATTAAAATTATTGGGCTTTTATCCGCATTTAACTTCCCCAGAGAATATTTCTTACTTTGAAAATATCATAAGTAGGCACTTCAGGTACTGTACTAATTAATGCATTTATTATTCTAATAAGTCTATTTTTTCTTAATATCAGAAGTTTCATTATTTTTTTATTATTGTGAGATTAAATTAATTTATTATATCATCAGGGAATGTTCTCTTGACCTAATATATATATATATATATATATATATATATAATATCAAGTGCTACTACAGTTATATACAAAGCTAAATATTTTAATACTAAAAATAAAAACTACAATAACAATACAAACGAAGACGAAATCTGCGAAGTCTAACAATTTTCCAATGTGTTTCAGATAATAGCTATGAGTAAATATTTATGTCTACTATAGGCAATTTATTTGACACGACGAGGAGTACGTACCACTATGGCAATTCAATTGGTGAAGTAGATAAGGTAAAACGAGAGTGCGAACCTTGAATAATATGACTTTGAAGTAAAATATTTTGATGACATTTATCGAAAAATGACGCGAAATGGATCTCGTGGGTTCACTGGGAGTTTCAATGTTTCAATATATTTAACAAACAGCATTTAGCATATTAAGGAGTAGCAATTGAAATTTTATTGTTTTCATTATTATATATATAATTAATAATTTTAACACATTCTACTGTCTTAGAAGTTGTTAGAATAAAGACGAAAGTTTAATTTCATAGTCCGATACTTTCGAAAAGAAAAATGATTGTAAAGATATTTCTCCAGGCTAGAATTCAGCGGTACAGATAAACATTCTCGTATCGAATGCGTGCCAAAGTAGAATAAGGTGTTTTCAAGGGAAATTATAAAATAAAGAAATATTATATATAAAAATAAAAATAATACTAGCTTATTAATAGTAATAATAATATTAATTCAAAATTTCGCAAAATTTAATCAACATTAAATATTGGAATTAAGTTGGTATTAAAAATGTATAATTATGAACGAAATTATAATAATTATTTAAAAGTTCAGAATGCAAATAAAAAACACAGAACATAACAGAACAGAACAGAACAGAACAGAACATAACATAACAGGACAGAACAGAGCAAAATAAAACAAAAATATTTAATTAATTATTTTTTATATTTAAAATAGTGTTTGATGGTTTTTCTAGCGACTTAAAAGCTTCAGAAGCAAAATATAAAAATATTTATTAAAATATTGTTCAGGGTATTTTAAACAGGAAATAGGTTTCAATTATGCACCCGCATTTAATTAAAAGTTAATTAAGTGTGAGAACTATAATTGGCACCTTACTAATCCTATATAAAAGTAATTAATAATAATAAATATCCTAAATGAGCAAACAGTGGCTGCAGTCAAATAATGTTTAATTTGGAATAAGATTCAATATATTTTACAATGTTCAAAGGAACTATCAAATTCGGGTCTTGTATCGAAGGAAAAAGATTAAATTTAATCGTAATGAATGAGCATTTATTTATAATTTGATATAAATTTCCGTTCGAAGGTAATGATCCGAAATAATATTTTTTAATATTATATTCTATCAACCAAGATTTAATTTTTAGTCTTATGAATTCTTTAAAATTGATGTAAGATTATATGTAAAATATTATATAATATAATTAGTTATTATTGTTTGGAACTCACCATCATTTGTCATTAACTTAATTATCGGTGATAGGTTATAAAATGTTTCAAAGCAAGTAAATATTGGTGGTTTTCTTGGGTACATGTGTTTTGTAAGATTAATTTAGTATTTATGAAGTTTTAGGGAATCCATCTATCTAATCTATACTATATGCATGTTCTATGAAATATACAGAGTCTTAATTTAGCGTAGATGTTTACAAATGCTTTCCAATTAATATTTTGAAAACAGTGGGAGGATATTTTAATCACGAAAAGAAGTAGAAATGATTTTAACCGGAATTAAGTCAAATATACGAAAATTAAAAATACAATACTTTTATTTAATGTATTAAAAAACTTTAAAGAAACTAATTTTAAGCTAAAAAAGAACGGGGATCATTTAACATTGCATCCAATCCCTGAATTAGAATTGCTATTTGAGTTCAATTTCTCATTAATTTTTTAAAAATACATTCTTTTAATTAATTATTAATAATGCTGTTTGGTACTGCCTAACTCATATGCAACTTCTATGAAAACATGGTTAATTTTAAATATATATATTCACTACGGTGCTCTGTTAAAAAAGGCATGGGACTATTTTTGTTTGGCTTGGCAAAGAATATCATGGCTTGCGAGCCTCTTAAAGCTATGTGAACCTTGTTCCAATGCTCGTTACGAGGCATGTCCGTTTGACAAGATATTTAATACGCACGCAAGCCAACACAAACAAACTGTGAGGACGTGGCAGGAGGCCCCGTAGACAGTGAATATAATAAGCATGCCAAATGACGAGTTTTTCCAATATTTTATAAAGTGTGATGAATTTCGGTTGTAAAAGTTTAAATGTGAACAATAAAATACTGATTTGAAATAATTGTTGTTGTTTAATTTGAATAATAAACTAAACTATTTATTACATTCGATAAAGAGAAGGGTTGTTTTATTTTAATTCCTGCTCATTTTTATACAATTTCAATCTGACTTATTTTTTTGTGTTGTTATAAATAATAAACGCGCTTAATGTGGTTTAAATTATTTATAATTATTAATTAAAGATAAATTGTAGCATATAAATAAATATTAATTCGATTTTTTAAATTTTATTATTGATTAAAATAAATACACGACTGAAGTATTAAAAGACAAAAAGGAAAACTTCTTCAGATACAGTTTTAGTTATAATTATAAAAAAATATTATAGTCATATAAGTATGGGGCTTACATGACATTTAACATGTAACAAGAAAATGCGTGTTTTAATTTAAAATAATATATAATTCATATTGATAGTCAAAATAGTTTAACATTGCAGCTAGTAATATTAAACGACATGGAGTAAATAAAACAACATTTTAAATAGGGAAGAATATAACTTCCGTCTTAAAATGTTCCATAACTACTATTATTGTTTATTTTTATAAGGCTTTATTAAGTTTCATAAAGTATTTCTATCATATGAACTACATATTAATTAAAGCTGTAAAAATATTCAATAATAATCTGATATATATATGTATATGAATTATGATATGATATATTATAATTGATAAGATATTGAATTATAAAATAAAAATTGTAGTCATTTAATTTCAATGCAATATTTAATAACATGTAAGACTGAAATGTGTAATTTATAATATAATGCCTAATGTATTTATTGTGTATAATATAATAGATTAGAGCGGTAAAATATGGATAGTTGTTATCATTTTATGCCTTTCTAAAAATAATAATAACATTTTTTATTTTACTCGTTACAATTCATATATCTTACTAAATACAAAAATAAAACAAAAACAAAAACTTCGTCTTCTTTGTTGAAACTTTAAATTTTAACGTATGTTTTCGTTATTATTATTATTTTGAATTTCCATTAAATTTTGTGTAATTTTGAAAAGGGAGTGTATTCACAATTATTAAATTGAAGCGTTATAAACAATTTCAATTCTCGCATATTTTTACCCTTTTTTTTGCTAAACATTATGATATACCTAAAAGTATGCAAATATATATTTGATTACATTACACGATCCATTTAATTCTAGTTAACGTTGTCGAAAGTTGCTTAAATGTATAGTAAATGAATCACACATTCAATCAGCTACAATTTATATAGCTAAAATCGGATTTAATATACAACATAACATGAAAAAAAACTCATTTCATAACTCGTTCTGCTTATTTATTTTAAATGTATTTTTTCATTTTTCGGTAATTTATACTATACTACTCTACTAGATATATTCTAAAATTAAAATATTATAATACAAATATATTGTACAAAATATGACGATGTAACCACATTTGTTAGTTCTAAATAGAAAAATTGGTCAAACTGTCAATAATTCCAAAGAAATAATATACTTAATTTTCCTACATTAATATGTTATTGAATAATAATGTTAATGCTTTATTTATATAATATATAATTGGTGCCAAATTTTACTTGTCTTTGACAGTGTCCAGGTGTTCTTGTCAGTGACAGAAGTTAAATTTGACTGACACTGAATAAATACTGTAGACATTTCTTCAACATAATGGTATAAGTATACTAATAAGGGAGACATGTTCCTGCATTTAACTAACACATAGTTACAGCGACGGAGAGAGAGAAATATTACTATGGGGAGAATATTTGAAAAATGAGAAAGGGGAAATTAGACACTTATATGCAGCCAGTATAAAAGACGAGAATTTTAGTAAAATAGAAGAAAGTAAATGTAAAAGTGACAGAAATTTGACCATAAATAAATAAATATCCTAATTAAGTTACATAAATAAAAGTACTTTAAACTGTGAAAGTATAAATATATTTTGTGCAATATGTATCAATATATTCGTGTGCAAGATTGGTAGAATATGCCTTTAGTGTTTTATATAATTTTAGTAAGTTTAAGACTAAAAAATAAAGTCGAAGTGCCCTGTAACATAAAATATAATATTTTTATTTTTATTTAAAAAATTCAGTAAGTTTCCTTTTGATATTAAATTTAAAAAAAATATAATTAAATTTTAGTTAACTTGTCAAAATCGGTTACAATCATTTCAGAAAAATAAAAAATATATTTAAAAAAACTGGAAGTGATAGAGCTAACAAAATTTATAATACAATTAAATTATTGAAAACAATTTCTTAAACCATTGGAAAACTATGTCATATTTACAAACAATAATAATATAATTTACATTTATAAAGTAACAGAAAAGTAACGATCTATACAATAATAATGAAATAAGTTCATTATTAAATATCCTGACTAATATGTATATTAACTATGATTATTAATCAAATTAAATTTAATGAACATTATTTTATAATATTTATAATTTACGTTATTTTATTAAGTTCTTATTGTTATTTATGATCTGTCAATTTACCAATGTAAAGCTTATAAACAGCTCATGTAAAACGAATATTTTTTAAGTAATTCTGTTGCCAACCTTTTGATACAATTATCATGTTAATCATTCGATAGCGTTTGCTTCGAATTAAAATCTTATTATCATTTGTGTTCAGTTTATTTTCTATGTTTTTGTGTTGGATCGTCGGAG
Source organism: Coelogynopora nodosa (assembly GCA_034780555.1). Taxonomy (NCBI): domain Eukaryota; kingdom Metazoa; phylum Platyhelminthes; order Proseriata; family Coelogynoporidae; genus Coelogynopora; species Coelogynopora nodosa. Next base: position 7,749 of record JAUZND010071657.1, read on the forward strand.
GAAGTGATGGTGAGTTTCAACGTCTATGAGTTTCAACGGTGAGTTTCAACTCCAAAGCTGTGGTTTAAACATTTAATACATTGTTGCAAACATAGTTGTCAAAATGATTGGTTTTGATTGATTTCCTTTATGCCTATCGGAGGTCGACTTATACGCAAATTATTACAAAAGATAACACATTTTAAGCTTATAAATTGGGGTCCACTTTTAAGCAGAGAAATACGGTAATTGAATTAAGGTAAATTTATTTGGTAAAAGTTTTTTATGCTTCTATGCTAAGTTTACAAAGAATTAAAGATTCCTATTTAAGATGACATAATAATATTAATCAAATTAAAACAAGCAAAATACAACTAACACAAATTTAGTTTAACCGTAAAATTTAATAAAATCAATATTTATTATACAAATATTTCGATCATCGTTGTATTCATACCCTTTGGCTCTAAAATTTTTATGCGGGATATTAATAAGTTTTGTTGTAGTTGTAGTCCAAATAACTTGTAAGTACTTTTAATGGATATTAAAAATATTGTTGATTGCTAATTATTATAATATCATTAATTATTATTATTAAAAGTTATTGAAAGTTATGTGCTTTTCAAAATGAATGTATATAAAAAATATTTTTATAATAAGCATAGAATATGTTTAATTTCCTCAAATTTATTAATTATCCATTGAAAAAGGCTACATATTAATAAAAAACGCTCCAAAATTATACATAATTCAGTTATCAAACTACTTTTCCATTTCTTAAAACAATTTATATATTGTCGATAGTTCAGCTTATATTAAGTTATATATAGGCTATACATATTGTATTCTGGCGTTCTCATCAAATGGAACCTGTAGCTATAATTATGATATTATTGATTTGAATATTTTCACATCCTCAAACAATCCCAAAATATTTGTTTGATAAGCACACCACAGAAAATCTCTGGAATCATTAATATCATCGACAACCGTCAAATTGATTATATATCAGCTTTCAAAATATGAAAGCGGGACTGTTAGCTTGTCTGGCACGCATTCGGTGTTTATTCTACACTTGATTCAATTAACGTTTTTGACTTTGAGTCTTCTTACTAAATGAACGAGCAGGTGTATATGTATGCGTTGGGACAAGATAAGGTGAAATTTTTTATTTCATGCCCGATAAATTTCATCCTTTCTGCGGATGCAAGCCATTTTTTCATTAATTTAAAAATGTAGATAATCGAACGATAATAAAATGAATTATTTTATTTCAATATATACAACTAATGAATTAAGTATAATATATTTATAAAGCTTTCCATCAAAAAAAAACTTGTAGTTAATATACTGTCTTTAATTAATCAAATACAGATTAGAATGATATGTCTATAACCAATAAATTATTATTTTAATTATTTGAAAATATAGTAAATAGCAAATACAGTGTTCAGATGATTGCGGGTAAGCGAATATTACAGCTTAGCCATTCGTTATCCAGACTAAAAGTATTATAATAGTAAAAAGTGAGGGTTAATTTTTTATCCTCTCTGAAATAATATATATTGCCGCTTGAGTTGCAAAATGGTAATTTAGAACAAATAGCGATGTTGAAAATATAGGTCTTTTTACATACAATACGATTATAGGTATTTAAATCTATCCAAAATCTTCTGGCGATGCTCTAGATACTCCTGCAGAATTCTTACTAAGGTTTTGTTATTTAGATTAACTCAGAAAACTGTAGGAAATTATTAAGAATCGTTTCGTAAATACATGGCAGTTTTGTAATACAAAAAAATAAGTCCACTGTAGGTATTTGGAAACTCTTTATTAAAATATAAACATTTTGGATTGAGCCTTTTATAACCTTTCTATCACCTTCAAAACCATTCGCAGGATTTTCTTTAAGACTGTTCTAAAATAAATTTAACTAAATGTGTATACTAAATAGTTGTATGGTATGGTGCACTCTATTCCACCCATCCCCTCAAAACCAAAAGTATCTCCTTCAATTGAGTCAAATCAATTTGAAATTTTTTCACAACATTTTTTCTATCAATTAGAATTGAGCATATGAATTTTGGTTCTATGGTTTCCTGTAAGCCTATTTAATCAAGTTCAAGGTCACTGAGTAAGATTTTGTTAATTATAAATTGATCCTAGGTACTCAAATGATGGTAATCGATTTTTCAAAGAACACTTAATAATTTTTATAATGCAGTGTGCTTTTTGATTTTAATAATAACTTCTTAAGACACTTGTAGTTTGAATATGAGGCGAAACAATTTTACAAGTGAATTTATATTTTTGTTATCATTATCGTCGGGTATATTCCTTATATCAAGGTGACCCAAAATAAGCATGACAGTTTTATTTTCATATACATAGTATTATTTGTAATTAGTTAATGTACAACATGAAAAAGTGTAAAAAAGGGTCCTACATGAGATTACAATAAGTGTTCGAATTGCAATTCGTTGCAATCCACATAAAGTTCCATTCTGCTGCGGACACTTTCACAGACTTGTTGGCTTTGAGAAATAAACTCTATCTTTGACCACAATTATCCATAAACATTCATACACACGTGCCTGCACATAAAAGGAAGAGTGAGAGAAGGCACCTCATTAACAAGAGACTGTATACATTGTTCGTGAACAAACAATAGCTACCTGCAGACTTATCTCCCCAATCTATACGTGACACCGGGCTGAAGTGGTTAAACATATATAGTGCGTGATCTGTTCTCATATAGATAGACATATCTCTATAGAGCCTTAATAGCACATGTTATTTTATTTCGTAGCGTTGCGCTTAGTGAGATCTAAAATTGTTTTTTTAACGCGCGGTGCTTCGTCTTGTTTAGTCGCGTCCTGTCGCGCTTAGTGGGTATAGGTCTTTATGTTATTTATTAATTGCGCCCCTTCTTGGTTTCAATGCCCTGTTATGCCATAGCGTCTCGCCTTTAAAAAACCTAAATCAACCACTACATGTAACTATAAATGTTATCTGCGAATAAATCATTTTTGCGTATATTTTTTTAATTAATCTTTAGATAACTGCACCAAGAAGAAGATTTATAAGCATGAAAATGTTACCCACTTTGTCAAAAGTGAATATTTATAGGAAATAATATATATTAATAATAGGTATAAAAGGAACCGGTATCAAAAGATTCATGATTGAAGAAAACAGTTAGGCGTTAATAGTAAGTATACAGTGTTGCTCGAAGTTGAAGTTGATCGAGCTCAATGTATCTTTTTGAAAACATTGTTTTGTTATGTAAGCCATTGGTAATTATTTTGGCCAAGTAAAAGTCACTCAGTTTTATTAATCCTATTAGTTTCGCGCTATGTTAGAAAGACATGAACCTTATAGTCAAAGCAATCAATCCTCTTAAATTAGAATTGATCATCACGGGTTCCAAAGATTAATAAAATGTAGCTGGCCTCCAAGCATTTTTTTAAATATAATTTTCATAATTTATATTAAGCAAAAAGTGTTAAAAACTATAAAACTAAAATTTATTTTTAATAATTGATAAAAGTTGTAGGATTTTATTTCAACATGTTTGGATTATTAATTTGTATGTTATTTTAAAATTTGAAATACTTGGTAATATACTATCAGAGAGAACTATTGTTGCATTTTTATTGTGCACATTTAAAGATCACTGAAACCATTTACAGTCTGTTTTCAATAGTGCTGTCCGGCTTTCAACTCCAACATGGTTGTAAAAAAGTTTGGTTTTAGAAAGACGTCCATTGTTCTAGGAATTGTTTCTTTTATTTGTTTATCTGAGGCAGTTGAGAACACCAACCATTTAGTGAACATGAAATCAATTTGAAAAACTCAACGCACAACACCTAATTATATATTTTTTAGCTTTCTTGTTGGTTAGAAATGATTAACGCTAATTGTTTTTTAAACATTTTTTAACAACAATTTTATGATATATAAAAAATGTTTGTATAAATAAATGTGTATATAAAAATACCACTGAGGGCCCAAAGTCCCGAATCATTGTTTTGTTTTTATTATAAATTTCATTTATTACACGTGGTTATTTTTATGATCCGGCATGTCCCAGTTATGCTATTGTTTTTTGGGTTTTGATAGGACTTAGTGAAATATGTTAAGTATTATTTAAAAGTACATCTTTTATTAAACTATAGAAACATAAATTCAATACAGTATCAAAACTCCTATTGTAAAATCCTAATGATAGACTTTTCCCAAAAATAAATGCTTTATTACTATTAATACTATACCTGTTATCGTTCTTTCTGATTTAAAATTTTAACTCAGTGGCCTGGAGTTAGATAAAAACAATTTTAACCTTGTTAAAATATGTCAATGGGAAACCGCTATAACAAATATGAGAATAAGGAAATTTTTATTAAAAACAATTTAGTCCAGGTGGGGTTAAAAAGCAGTTTCGATTATGAAATGCACCTTTTTTAGTATTAACTTGATCACAAAAACCCTGTAAAGTTTATGTGTAAACCTAAACACACATATTTCAGATAAATCTTCAAAAAGTTTGACCACCGTTTTTATAACTGTACTATTGATCTCTCATGTTTGTTAATATTCTTGATTTTTATTTTACAGTCATGTTATATAGAGTGGGATCCTAATTGACAGATCAAAACGAAATATTTAAAGTTATTTGAGAACATGTCAAATATATTTCAGTTAGATTGTTGTCACAATAGTTATACTTTAAATTTATATATTGTATATTGGTACATGTATGTTCAATCATGTTTACTTCAAATTTAGTTTTTATTTTAATAGATAAAAAAACTGTATTATATCGGTCGCACATGATTGAAATGTTGTTCTCAAATAAATATTAAAATTTTTTGCATTTATAAATTTCATACCAATAAATAATTTTAATTTTAGGAACATTTTTTAACTAAAATTGGCTTTAGAATATCACGACCCTTGAATAAGTAGTTTGGATCCTTAATTTCGGATTAGAATATATTTAAAAATATTTGATTTCCTTTGATCATACTTTATAAATAACTTCGTCCAACTTTTTATCTTGTTGCCAATTGGAGCCAATTTGTTCCATTTTATATCTGCATTAAAAATATTTGAAAAATATCGGTCATAACGATCATACAAATAAAACAATTAATATATATATATAAAAAAATGGTTTGGAAAATTTGTGAATTAAATGAAATATGGCTACCAATAATTTGTAGGACTTTGATTTGTGTTTTATTGTAAGTATTTTTATGCGTATTTAAAGGTTATAAATAATAGGTTGCTCGCATCCGAACTTCAGCTCTTAAAATGTTTTTATTAGTTTACTGTACAAAGCGTGAGGTAATTACCAAATCTAGTCTCATAAACAAATAAACAGTCGAGATTCAGTTGTGATCTGATTTATTTGTTACATATTTGATTTATTCATCTTTTATATTCACCCTCGTATTTAAAGCTACTGAATATAAACTACGTTAAAATATATATAATCAAATCTAAATGTCTCCAATTTTGGTGTTTATATTGGTCCAATATTTAAGTTTATTATAAATATTTCCTGAGTTTTTTGTTTTAGTATTTATCATTAATAAACTGTTCAATTTATTTAATCGCTTTGTAGGAATTCATGAACGATTATTTTATGACTGTATTATACATTATGTATGTATTATATTATGTATTATATAATGTACTACAATGAAACCAATTAGTAGAAATAATGAAATTCTATAAATATAATTAGAAATGATTGCGCTATCAACGTAACATAAAATAAATTGTACGCTCTGATAACGATAGATATGGATTGTTTGTTTATTCTTAGAGAAAGGATTTTATATCTATGCTTCTGACAATCTGATCCTAGTATTTTTACAAGACTATTAAGAAATTACATTTTTATAAAGTTATTCAATGAATTACTGAACTAATGGGTAGGGATTTTCTTACTTCTCTACTTTTTAAAAGTCTAAAAAACTTTAATTAATAAGTAAATTGTGTAGTTATAGCATTAGATAAATGGTTTATTCTCATTTTAATTAAATGTTGATATATACATAAACCTCAGAATCGCTTTAGGTAATTAAAAAAATTGCATTATATTAAAATTTTGAATAATTTTGAATTTATTATAGTATTTATAAATGTTAGAGTATGATCTTTGAAAATTTAATTATCTTGTAAACATTAAACACATATAAAAATAATAGAATACAATATAATTATATTGTATCATGAAATTATTTACAATAACAATAATTAATATTAGGCTTCTACCGCGAACAATTACTTTAGCGATGTTGTTTTTTAAGCTGTTTAATGATTAATCTAGTTATTTTACGCGTATGCATTTCAAAAATTAGATTTTGATAATTTTATATCTTGTATAGAATAAAATATAATAAAGTGAATAAGTGTCACCAGATATTATTTACAGTATCATTATTGAAAGTATGCTGCTAATATTATATTTTGCATTTCTTCATCAAATTCTCGAGGTCCATGATTGCGTTGGCACAGCGTGAAGAGATTATTAAAATACATCAATACATCAGAATAAAATACATCAATTTAGGCAACACATAGATAGAACCATTGAACTAAAGATAGAGCTACATTGTACATTAGCTATATAATGGATAGAGCTAAATTAAGTAATTTACCACCACACAATATACAGCAGCTAACGCCGTTATTTTGCTTAGAAGGAGTAGCCCAATGATGACAGTTTGTCATCCGTCGGATTCTTAATTGGCACACTTATACCTACCAATATATGCAAAAAAATTTTCTATGCAACTCATTGCAAGGTTCACTTTGGCCACGGCCGGACTAGTATATTCTTTGTTATTTTATATAATGAAGGGTTGCAGGAGAATAATTAATTTTGGGATGGTTTCAAAGAGGTTTAGCAGTTGAATAAAAATAAATAAATGAACACATTTATAAACCACACTCTGTAAAGTGAAAAAAAAATTATAAAAAGATTAACTATGAAATTATATTTAAATTAGGGTTAAGATGTTCAGACGTACCGAATATATATTTAAATCAATAGACAAATAATTATCAAACATATTTCAAATATATTTAAATTTTATTATACAATACGTATTATATACATTTAGATAATTTTAGTATAGGCCTATTACAAAAATTCCATTAAAATTTCTTTTTACATTTTCTTTCTTTCAATTATAAAATGATCATTATATTTTGTTATGTCTAGAATAATGCTATTACCCATACATTTAAATATTTAAATTTCCATTTAATCAAAATTTTAATTTTTTTTAATAATAAGAAAAGTAGATAATAACATTTGTTAATAATAAATATTTATACTACTTAACTATTTTCAATTTATGTAAACAATTTTTACTGCATATATATGTATAATATATGTATGATGTTTTTATAAATTTATTCAACTAATTTCAAAATCATGACCATACATAGTTTTTTATTGAAAATTAAATATTTATAATTATCAGGAGATCAGCAAATAATAAAGCTAATTTACCGATTCACTCACCACTGCAAAGATATTTTTTCTAGTTTCAATGTCTAGTTTTGAAATACTTATATATTTAAAATTGAATATTTCGACACCTTTTGCAATGCTTAACCACATAATATTCTTATAGCATTTCAGGTTAAAAATGCGGTTTTTAATTTTATAGTAATATATGTCGATGGCAAGCAGCCTTATATAAATCTAAAAACAGAGCAATTAGTCAATTGCTTTTAGTTTTCACAGTTAATATTTGCTTATTGCTTAATGTAATTAGTAAATTATTTTATAGAATTATTAATTTAATTATTACAAAATGTGTATACAAATATTGTTTACTAAGCGTTGCTGCAATTAAATAATCGCATCATTAACATATTGATTAAATAGATTAAAAAGTAACGATAACATAAACAAATATTGAAACGAAATTTTGGTTTTTAAAACGAATTAGTTTCCCCGCCTCTTTATCGATAACTCTTTACACCAAAGATATATTATTAGTAAAATAATTAATTGATATAAACAAAAATATTACAACAGTATTCACAAATGTTTCCCATCAATCTCCCATTATGAAAATTATAATTAATTTGAAGTAAAAGTAATGTAGGAAGTTAAACTTCTTACAAGTTACTAAGACTTCTATTTCTGGAAACACTACATATATTGACCATATTTTTCATTATCATTCAACTGGCCAAAGAATGTCTTCCAACAAAAGCAAAGCATTCATGATAATATTAAGGTGACATATGAACTACAAAACTACAAAATTCCATTGATTGATGGTCAAGTGGAAACTGTCTGCCATGTTCACAACTTCAGAAAACTAAACCGGATTTCATCGGAACTGTAGAGAGCTGAATGAATTATATTTAACAAATTCCTCAACACGAGTGTTGAAAACAATAATGGATAAATAAATATCAAATGGTTATTCTATCAAAATTAATCAAAATAATTCACATAAATTCACATAAAAGTAAACCTGTTTAAACGGACCCAGTCAGCTACGTAAAGATTCACTAACTAGAGGATTCTCAATACAGAGAGATAATTAAGAATCAGAAGAAAACTGTACTTCTCGTCTCGTTTACGTAACAGATAAATTGTTTGATTGGCAATACCCTCCTAAAAAAGAACCTACGAAAGAATGCCCGACCAGTAAGACTTCCGCAAAGCTTGGCATTTGTTTCAATAAGTTTTTAGTCTAAACGATTATCTGCATCCGATATAATGCTGTCTACTTTTTACAATATTGAGATGTCATCCGCTCATATCTGCGAGCATACGGTATGTATGCATTCGAAAACGACTCTGCCTTTTTAGTCTCCTTTCATTTGCGTGACAATTAATGAATGTTTGCGACAGTAAAACAACCATACCTTTCCTACCTGATGTTTAATCATTACTTTATTTCTTACCTTTATAGTACTCTGCACCTTTATTTTAGTAAATTTTAATTAATTAAATTTATTTATTTATTTTAAAATTTTATTTTATTAATGCTTTTCATTGATTTCTCTTCGAGTTAAAGTACACTGCAGAAAGCCAACTCTGATTGCTTAACTTTGTACTGTGCAGCGATGTGTAATCTTTCTATGACGTAATCTGAGTTCAAATTTAATCCAGCGTATAGGAGTAGTATAGGAAGGGTCGATTCCACCACACTTATAAATAGATTTATGACTCATTTCTATAAATAGATCAATACTCATGCCCTGTACAGACTGCATGGTTAACATTGCCCGTGGACTTTGAAGCTTTCAGGGTCGTATCAACTCGTGATTCGGGCCACGAACCTGTTCGGCGGTGACTACGGCAATAAGGACTACAAATATAGCGTTCTATTCACTATTTACCAAATACGATACAGGCAGGCAAAGCCAGTGGTGTCTTTATTCTAAATCGAGCCCGAGACGGAACAGTCGACTGAGGAGGAAGTGGAATCAGACGATCAGTGTGCAATGCCAGAGACGAAAGATGATGATGATGAATCTCCGTCAAAGAGACAAAAAACAGAAATTGTAAAACATTTTGATTATCTTATTGATGTATACATATGTTGAATTTGCCTTTAATGTAAATGAATATAACACATTGCTAATAATAAACAAATTTTATTTAACTACATACTTGTCTTGTTATATTTAAAACGTTGGACAGAGACTTTGAAAAGGGGGATGCTGCGGACGTGACAAACAATTTGGAACAATACACACGAGAAAAAATAGACAGCGATGAACAGGGCTATGCATTGAGACAAGAGTTGTGTATTGACAATGTTGAAATGAGTTGAATTTATAAAAAGTAATATATCATTTGTCCAAAACGACAAATTAAAATAGAACATTTTAAATATTTTTCAAACTGTACGCTTTATATATCCAAATAGTATCACAAAAGGACATTCTAACCACCAAAAGAAACGTAATAATAATTAAACATGTATTGTGAATGTATTATTAATAAGAAACATGCAGTCAATGAATAAATTTTATGATAATATGGTGAACATTCACTTATATGCCAAATCAGAATCAATTAAGACAATATAGAATGAAACAGGGACTGTATGAGACTATCTAGAATAGATAAATCATAAACAGATGGGGTCGGGGAGGTCGGGGAGGTCGGGGGGTCCTGGGGGGGGTTATGAGTCATAAATTATTTATAAGTTTATCTCCCTTTAGCAGGAAAAATCTATATATTTTATATTGATTTTTCTCTTCAATATGATTTGTTGAACTCTTTTCAAATTATAAAGTATGATTTTATAGAGTTTATTTAGAACAAATATAGAAATTATAGAGTGGTGCTTTTAAAATGCATTTATAATAAAATATATTATTATTATTTATTGAATTTGTCATAAACTTATTTTTGCAAATAAAGGTAAAATAAAGTGTTGCTATGGTACCGTTTTTTATATACATAATGTTATATTACGTTTAACACTGCTATTAAACGAAAAAAAAATAAACATAATTTTTTTTTCGAAAATTAAGAAATCACGAACATTTTAGTCGTCAAAGTACTAATTCTTAATTGTTGTTATATTTTATTTTAACTATTAACTTTACATGCCATTATTATTATTACAAGCATGTTATTATTATCTGAATATTCTGTATTAAATTTCATATTACTCTTGGGAGTCATTTTAGTTCATACCAAATATTTAAAAATATTAAAATATAAATAAAAATAAAAATTAATTAAACTAACTAAAATAACCCAATAAAAAATAAATGATTTACATACAAACATTAAATCAATATTAAATATCTATTCTAACTAATCACATACGTAAATATAATAAATAATACATAAACTAACAAGAAACGCAATTATCTTCTGTTAGAACAATTTTTAGTTAAGCATTTAACCTTATTATAAAAATATAATCGTCGGTTAGTTCAAAAGGGTGAAATCATTTCAGTGCTTTTATAAAACTTTGCAGAAGATGGAATATCATATTGGATAAATATAACAGGCAAACTTTTCCACGAATTTCCAAAAATAGTTTTATATTAATTACTGAGATTCTACTAAATATGGAGCAAAATGGCGATTAAGAGTTTTATCAAGATCTAAAGCACAAAAGGACAATAAATATGTTGGTGCAATGCGTGGATATTGAAACGATTATATCAGTACACAAACTCTTTTAATGATAATTAATTACATTGAATAAATTGTTGAATCGTGAGTAAAGAAATTATTACTTCATGTCCTTTTCCTATAATTCATAATATTCTAATACTGGTGATAATCATATCATTAATAAATGAGTAAATTAATAAATTAATAAATAACTCATTAAATAAATGAGCAATTCTCTGGCTGCGAAAGTATTCATCGCATGTTTAGACTACAGTACGAATGAAAATGTACAATAAAACACTCATAAATAATTGTTTTAAGTAACGATAGTGAAAACATAAATAGCATAATATTAATTTGTGAGAAAAATAAAGTTGTTTAGTATTATTTTCTAAAATTTATCAGATTTAAAATAAGCCTTGATTGTTTCAGATGAGAAATATGGTAAATTTGATCTTGATATGATTAAATTATGTAATTACTTTTGTGTTGATAACAAATAAACTTTATATTAAAAATATATTTTAAGATAATAACTCAACTTTTCATGGTTTCACTCACGATATATCGAGCTATCTATAATTAATTTGGAGAATTTGTTAAAGTTTACTTCATACATTACAATGCTGGCAAAAAATAATGAATATTATATAGATTCATTTAAAATATTGTCCTTTAACTATGGAATCCGTCCATTTTCGTTTTTATTGAGTTTCATAGATGAAACCTTATTTTTTCTAATAGTTGTATAGCAAATTATACACTATTAAAAAGGTTGTAAAAATTGTACACAGTCGGAGACCGCTCGATCACCTATATATTTATATATGTTTTCCATGATTATTGTTTTATTCTGACCTAACTGACTGACAGCCGTGTGATTGAACGTGGTGGCAGGTCGGGTCTTGTAGACTTAAGTCGAAAACTACGCGGTCAGGTTTTTCTTGTGTGATCGAAAGTGGTCACAGGTCGGGTTTTGTCGACCTGAGTCATAAACAGGGTAATCTATTTTTTTTTGGTGTGATCAAACAAAGTCAGTTGTTTTTATTAGTGAACCTAGGTCGTTATAATAGGAGATAGCGACCCGACCAGATCGTTTTTATATAAGACTGGGAGAGAGACGTGGATTTTTCATTATATATTTTGTTTTATGGAATATGTTATTTTTTAAATAATATTATAAAACAAAACAAAATAATATATGCATGTTTCCATGATTTCCGTATTTATTCACATGTATTTTGTATTATTCAATATTTATATAAATGTCAAATATAATTATTTCAAAATGAAATAATAACATTTCGCGTATTTAAAACCGGAGCATATAGTTCCAACAGAGGTTACTCTTCATTAATCATAATCATCTGATCCCATCTGCATGTTATTTAAAGTGGCATCACATTAAACTACATTAAAAGTAAGTGCCCACAATTATGGATTATATAGACTATATTCAATAAATATATATATTTTTATAATAAACGAATATTCAGAGATAGACTTATCAACCTTATTAGAGATAGACTTATTACATTTTACGACAACGATTCCGCTTTACAAAAGATATAATTCGAGACAACATTATCTCCCCCATTTCATCATTCAGTGGCATCAGTTTAATGAGTGTCATCTGTGTCACGTGTGTCATCAGTGTCATCTGTGTCATCAACGTAATAACTTTCATCACTGTCATCAACGTAATAACTTTCATCACTGTCATCAACGTAATGACGTTCATCACTGTCATCAACGTAA
>JAUZND010071657.1:20716-39039 GCA_034780555.1 Coelogynopora nodosa
TAACTTTCATCACTGTCATCAACGTAATAACTTTCATCACTGTCATCAACGTAATAACTTTCATCACTGTCATCAACGTAATAACTTTCATCACTGTCATCAACATCATTAGTGCCATCAGTGTGTCATCAGTGTCATTATAGAAATTATCGTCATTATATTTATTTCTAAAAAAATTTAATCAATGTTTTTCAATAAAGTCGAGGGAGAGTAGGTGTTAGAAAAGGAAGTAGTCATCTAATTGAAATAAATACTTTTATATTATGTATAAAAGCATATTTATAATATAAAACATATTTATTTAGTAAATGACCCTCGATTCCAAGAAAATCAATTTTTGGTATTTTCCAATATGTCTGTTGCTATAATAAAATCTGTTGCAATTTTTTGTCATTGCATCTCAAATTCCGGGGTAATCTTTAGTCCTTTACCTTGGCTATTTTACTACTTTAAAAACTTCAGAACTACATGTATATTAAAATAATTAAGAAATAAGAGCAGATCCAGTACGGTTTCAAGCTATTCAGCTCTCATCAGACCTACCCTAGTCTCTTTAGGTATACTGATGGCACGGATTGCAAATAGTTCCTATTCAAAATAAATAACCAATCATTAATAAAAGCAATGTAAATAGTAAAACTACTAATTATTAAGATTTCATTTGATTTCTTAATTTTGAAGCTTGATGTTGTTCACATCACATAGTTATAAAATAAATCATCTGGAATATAGGCCTATCTCAATTTTAAGCAAGTAAGCATTTGGTATTAGTAAAGTTAATAGATTCTATAATAAAAAAGGAAAACATTTATCAGCATACTTTAAAAAAAATCAACCATTTAATCGGAAAGAGTATTTAATAAATAAATCCATAAATTCAAGCAATTACTGTATTCAGCCAAAAACATTTCTTTCAATTTGAAAAGTTTATAATAAAAATATATGTCTATGTATACAATACATCTTAGCGAAATATAATTTCAGAAATGTTACTGCGTGTTAACTATTAATATAGTTTACATGAGAACTTATATCGACAAATTTGTAGAACTTTCTTGATATATCTCAGTTATAGTCTCTTGTGTGTCATAAAAGAAAATTTAAGGAGCAATAAACGTAATTACCGTTATATATTCAGCAACAATTTCTTATCTGATCAACTTCATTTTATCGACAATAGTGTCTGTGTTTTCTTTTAACGGTTAGAGTTTAAATTAAGGATAATATATGGATAGACATTTTCAGAATATAGTTTCGGATATGTTTTAGTTAATTTATTCAATTTTTATTTATTTAGAAATTATTACATTATAAGATTTGGATCTTTTATAAGATCTAAAAATGGATCTTATTAAAAAATCTTTCACAAGAGTTTGTAGACATGTTGCTTTATATTTTTTGAAATTTATATTTTTTACATTTTGTCAAATCGCCGTATCGATGTCAGCCTATACTGATGAACCAATTATATCAAACAAAACAAAACTACTCTTCTAAATTTTAAATTGCTGCTTTTAACGCGCACATTGTCGTGGAGGGGGGTCTGGCAAACTTTTGAAATTTTTATTTTAAAATAAAATATCAATTTGAAAAACATGTTGTATTTTAATAAGTTTTGACGGGAACATCATGTTAGCTATGTATCAAGATGTACAATAGGTTGATTGGGGAATATATACATGTAATAAATATATAAGAAAATACAAAAGTCAACAGTATTTCTGAATTTAAAAAGTACATCATGATCATATATATTATATGGAATGAATTTCGTCAACATGTCTGATCATTAAGTTATTTTCACCAGAAGGAATACATTTTCTCCGGAGTACACTGTGTTCCCCACACACAGTTCTTCCGCAATGATCGCATATTTGTTTACTTGTCCGATTACGTGCAGCTGGACAGATGTGATAAGCATCTCTCACATTCGGTGCCATTGGATGTCGCTGTCGAGTGACATCAAACCCAAGAGCATGAAGACTTCGAATCTGAGGCAAATGTAGTCCCACATTAGGCCAAGTCTTCAAACTTGAGAATATATCATCAAAAAATCAAAAAAAATCGAGACACTTATTTTTTTAATAGATAACGTATACGTATTGTACACATATTAATCTATGAGTAAGTTTCTTTCATAAAACGATATACGCATATTAGGATGTAAAATTATTTTTTGATTTATCCCTATACCCCCTTCTTTAAGTATATAAATATAGTGTAACTTTCTTTGAATAGGTCACCCATGATATCTGGGTTTTCATTCATGAATTCTTATTTTTATCACAGTTACCATATTAATTTAATACATTTAATGTTAAAATGTGAAGTGAAAAGCTAAATTTTACAATAAATACGTGTTATACACTTTTTTGTATTTAATAATGATGTCCGAGAGGTGTCAAAACATTAAAAAAAACATTTTTATGCATGTTTTGACACCTCCCGAACACTATTTAATTAATATACCTTAGTACTGGTAAACTATTTAATCATCTTAAAAATTGTCATCGTTGTACTTTAGTGCCTTTTTGTAATATGTTGAATAATATTTTATATGTATTACAATTTTCCAAAGCATAATGGACCTCAATTTTTAACAAAAGCAAATATTTTATTAGCGAAAATGCGTTACGTACGTGAATTTTTTTAACTTGAATATTTTTTGTTTACATATTATACTCATAATAGAATAATTTCAACATTAAAACTTTTAAATTTTATTAAAGGGTAATATTAAACTCTTAAACAGTGTGTTATGTGCAACCAAAATATTTTAAACGTTCTTGATAGTTTAAATGATGATACGGTAAGTAATATACGTATTTATAACAATTACGTACATTTAATGGAATCAACAAAACTATTTATTATACAGTAAAATAATATTGGTACACCGTACCAAATCTTAATTTTTGAACAAGTCAATTAAAAGAAACACCTATTTTATTTACACAAATGATATGTCAAAGTTTTTCTAAATCGGTCGTCCAAAAGCAGAAAAAACCTCTCTCAGATATCTTCGATAGTTCTTCAACTGATTGAACATTTTCTTTGGGCTCCGTTGATTCTTCCTGACTATCAGGCCAAATGAACGAACCCCCAAATCCGTTGTTCATGCACTGAACTCTTACTTCTTCACCCAAATCTTCCAACACTTTTGCAAAATATGTGTTGAGTGGGCCTTTTTTTGGAATAAGTGCCACGGCCACATAGGTACCCGGAGATAATCTCAGAATTGTGGGCTGTATTTCCAAACGTATTGATATAGGCTCATGATGTGTTATGATTTCACTACCAGATTTAAGTTCGCAAGGCATATCTATGTAATTTCTATTTATCGACGTGATCTTTGTTTAGACAGGTAGAGTAAACTTTTGTGATACAATGTTCACAGTAACACGAAAGATTTCTCATTTTAATAAACCCTTTTTGTAATCCTCGAACACTTCTTTTGTTGAGTACTCCATTCACGAGTTTACCAAAATGTGATTTATTAGTTCAGATAACAATTGCTTTGTCAAGAAAATAGAATTTTCGACTGAGCATATTATATTATCACCTTTGTGTTCAACAAATTCCCTGTTTTTTTTATCGTACTACAAGTATTTCTAAGGCGATGTCAGAACACCATCTTCTCGAGTTATTGCGTTTCTGATTGGGGTTTTAACATGATCTCCTAACTAAACACATCGCATATATTCTTAAACTCGCTCGTTTCGCCATAGTGCCAAACGGCATCATAAGAATACGTTTAGTTGAATATAGAAAGGTAATCTTGGCTTTCTCTTTTTCTCCGTTTTGTCTGAGATTTACTTTGAGTACACATTTTCCTTGATAAAGTTTGTCCACTCTACGTACCTCTTCTATGTTTCGTATAGATTGTCGCCACAATGCCTTATGGACTGCATTATATTCCGGCTTTGATTTTCTTAGTGATTTTTCGATTATGTTTCTTTTCTTTGATCTTTGACGTGTTTTTCCTTTTATTTTTTCAAGTTTCTTAAGATTTTATTTTACATTATTTCTATCCTTTTATTGTCGTAGCTTCGCCAATTCTCGCTTGTGGTTGTCCAGGATAGCATTTTTACTTTGCTCTGAGATGCGTCATTTTCCGTCCTACAACCTGAAAAATATGAATTCATCATTATTATTGCAGTATAACGATAATATAATCGTCATTCAATTATTGTAATAAAACTTCACTCACGTAACACTTTTATTGATAATGCTTATATTCGAATTATGCATTAAATAATGATTAATGATGATAATTAATTATTAATAACTTCTATTGCGTGTATCTAATGGCTCAGTACATATTTAAAACAAAAATTAATATGTATAGACCAAGCACATATGGTTGGAATAGTTTATTTATTTATTAAATTAATTATTTGCGACAATGTAAAAACTTTTTTTTAAGTTAACACACTGTGAAATAGTATTTTAATAACCTAAACCACTCAGAATATAATGAAAATTATAAATAAACCTATTTACAAACCAACACAAAGTCTATTATCAAGTAGATATTAGCGTTACTTTAGTGCAAAAACGTTTAAAATATTGCGAACATTGCACACAATAGTTGTTCTATTTACATTTAATCGAATAAACAAATTGTTTACTGAATTAATCAGCTATGAATAAATGTTCGATGTGGACAGTGGCTGTCACTATTAAATATATAAATAATTAGTGGATTGAAAAGATGTTAAGGTATATAATAAAATAACAATTGATATTTACAAACGTATATTATTATACTATTCAAACACAGCAACAATATCATACTATATAATTATTCGGCATTAGTAACTAGATAAAACATGTAATTCAAATATAATATTTATATATAATTATGTGTAAAATTTAATCATTGAAGCATTTGAAAAAAATATACTGTAATTAATATTGTTAATTAATTGGATAGATATATTCTAAGTAAATGGTCAAGTAATATGCGAATAAGTTAATTAATCTACGTTAAGTGGTAAATTAATAAGCAAACAAAATTGGCAATAAATAAAACAGGACGGGGAATAGAACTATTTGTTTGACGGAACAGTTTTGTCAAATGGCATAAGGTTAAATTACAGAGAAAATGTAACATATGCTCAAATGGTCAAATGTCTCAAAATCAAAATTCTATATGATTTTTTCTGAAAGAAAGTCATGCCAACTGAAATCAATTGCGAAATGTATTAATTTGGAAACATAACTTTTTCATCTGGTTCTAATCATATAGATTTAAACATTATAGTAAAGAACGTATATAGGTACAAAATATATAGTTCATACCATTCGGACAGTCCATATAGGCTACTCAAAATTAATATAACATTTACACAGTTTATTAAAGAAAGTAAGTAGGCTAGTACTGGTAACAATACCAATCAATACTCGACACTCATTGGATAGTTAACATTTCAATTCGAAAGCAAATTACGAGTTATAAGTGGACGATTTGCATTGTGAGAAGGAGGATTATATAAGTCGACACACTAGGGGGGCGGCAGAACGGTTGGGAGTGTGGGAGGGCGAAGATTATTTTGAAAATTACACACCCCCTCCCCAAAAAAAAAATGTCAACTAAAATTTCAGAATGTAAAATTTATTTATGCAACCAGCACATATAATTATTGAAACTATAAAAAAATAAGGTAATAGGTATATGTATTTATATACAAGATGATTGTGTTTTAACACATCTATACTAATTATTACCTCCTACAAAATATGCCCTCTGAATAAAGATAACGCCACCCCAAAGCAAATACGCCCATTAAAAACGCGGTGGGTAGCCGTACCCCTAAATGACTGTGAAAGAACTGTGCCCTCCTGATCAGGTAAAATAAGCGAAAATTAAACATGAATCGTCGACAATTAATTATAATAATCACAATCACGCATTTTTCAAAATATAATTCATGAATATAATTTTTCACATTACCGATACATACATATTATGCTATATTACCGTAAAGTGTAAAGTTTTCCAAATTGTCTAAATTCTCTGAAGTGTATTAAACGCTATGAAATCAATATAAATCCATCACTTTAATAGGTATAAAGTTACGCATGGCCAATCAATTATTATTTTACTTTCAAATTTAGGCTTAGGCGTAAGATATATAGGCCTTACTATTTAAAATATGTTCTTTTTTATCCGAAACGAACAGATGTTTGCAATTGGATTTCACGACAATACATCATTTCCTGTCACCAATGGACATAACAAAGTTCACATAAGTCTCTAAGTCGTCAACAGTTATACAGTATTGATAATAATTAACTTAAAATTCAATAACATTAAACTATTACAACACTGGGATAGAGGTGTTGCATTACTCAACGAAAACGTATAAATTATTGCACAAAAAAACATTTGCCTATATTATTTATATATATAGTATTTACATCAGCATTTATTTATTTTTTAATGTTTTACCAAATAATAATTTGATTTATTATTAAGTATATAAATTAAATTATCATTCATTTATATTAAAAATAATATTTTCCAATTTCATCATCAATATTTTAAAATAATTATTGAACACATGAACCGAATTATAGTTTATTTGATTAAATATGTTTTGTTGTCCTTATTCTTGTAACCTTTCCAATATTAAATATCCTTATAAATTAAGTAAAATTGTACGCATCAAATCCAAATAAAAAGTTGATTAAAAGTAAATAAATATCATTAATGTTGTTAATTATAATTAAAGGGATATGTATCAAACTACTGGGAAAATATTCATTGTTTATTAATATAACTTATTTGTAAATTCCTATTGTCGTATACTTCTTCAATATACAAGCATATTTTTTATTATGGCTTTTTTCTATCGCCTGCCTTCTACTTTTTTTAATCTACAGCTGTTACTTGCCTCCCTTTACTCCCCTTGTTTTTACACCGCTATAATATATATTTTGTTCATTTTAGATAAACTGGTCGTTATCCATTGCGCGTGTAAGATAAAACAAAAGAAATTAAAAATAATGGATTTAAAATTACACGTGAATTTTTTTTTTAATAAATATTTTTTTTAATATATAGAGGAACATGTTTCTATTTTAAAAAATTACATATGTAAGATTTTTATCTCCGATAAAGATTTTTTGACAAACTTTTGGCTGTATTATATAATATATTATTATATTTTTATTTAAATGGTAAAATTTAAATTTTTGGGAGTTATGTATTCAAAATTGTTGCAATATATGAATCCTATGACACTGATCAAATTATCTATAATTAACTGTATAAAATTGTACTTCAGAAATTTACATGACTATATAAAACTAACTTTAGTACTTTAATAAGTATAGTAAGTTTGTAAATGTTAAGAATCGACTCATTAGAAACAAAATATTTTATAGAGAAATCGCAAACCATCATTAAAAAGTTGATCCTGAATTAGCGACAGAAGTAAAGTAAATAATACAATATTTTAATTAGGTGCTCAAATTATCACTACATTCTGTTAAAATGCTATATTTTATAACAAGTCCTATTTATAATATATTTAATTTATTTTAATTTAATTTATTATTAATTTATAATAGTCCTATTTAATGCTTTGGAATTTACCCTGTAAGTGCTATTTAATTAGTGAGACATATATAAATGCATTCAACTGTTATATGCGTGACAAGATATTACATGTTCAATTCAGAACATTCTATCGACAGTCGGCAGCTGTATGACATTTTATTGCCGCTGCAGACAGACATACATGATAACTGTTACGTATATATTATGCATCTAAATTGTGGAATTTTTCAAAAGATTTATTCTACTTATATTAATATGCAAATAGAATAGTTCAAAAATCGATTAAAACTGTCAATATTATATGAATTGTTGAGCTAACAGGAAAAGTTGAAAATATAATTGAGTGCTATATTTTGTAATCATGGAGATAGGTTACTAGAAACCCTCTGTTATCGACATTCACAACTACATGAAAGATGTACAATAGATATCATGGACCAATATATAACACAGTTTAAGATTATTGGGATCCATTTTCTTCATTTGTCTACTTAATAAATTAATTCATAAAATACCCAGAAGAGAAGGACTATTCAAAACAGTTCGTAGATTTCTGTGAACAGTTTGTTGGTATTCTTATAGAGGTATATTCCGTCACAAAATCAAATATAAGGTAGACGAAAATCAGCTCCGGAGAAAGACTAATTGATCGTATGCTATAGATTAGCGTTTTCTGGTTAGAATTATCAGTGACATAGTGCAGTGGCCACAGAATGAATTCCGAGTTTGCAGCAAAAATCGTGTCAAAAGAGACATCATATTTAGCTGCAGGATACATATTCTGATAAACATAACTAATTAATATGAACTTGATTACATGTAAGAATGTGGCTATTACTGAGGATTCATATGATGATTTCTAATTATATATCTCTTTGTTGAACTATTTGCCATATATTTTTATATCGGTGTATTTTGGATTTGTTCTTTATTAATTCAAGGAAATTGTAAAATAAAAATTGGAATCCAACGGCAAGAGATTAAAAGAATAATATTTTATATGTTATGTGTCATACGTTTCAATATTCAATAGCTAAGAAATACAATCAAGTAACTACTTTTCAAATATACATTATATATAATTATGCTATACAAAATAATAAATAATAAAGCATTATTTTAAAAGAATATCGGACTTATTCATTTTTCAGATTTTAAGAAATAAGTATGATGCAATAATTGTTGATTATTTGTGAGGACTAAAAATCTAAACATAATAACAGCTTTAAAAAATTGATATCAATTCACAATCTGTAATCCAGCAATAAAAACAAACTTTTTTTGACAACTCAAAATAACTTTTGTAATATAAAAAGTCGTCAAAATTTGTTACAACATAAGTTAGAAAAACAAAAATTGTTTCTTAAAAAATCACTATATACCACTTAAAATATCTGCAACAAAATTGAAAACAAAATTGTGATAAATGACATTTAAATATACATTTAATTATATTTAATAAGTTTGTATGCTAGAGCCATTTAGATTAATGAAGAGTTGAATGAAACATAGAACGTGTTCAATGCTTTTAATAATGTTGTTTTCATTTGCTATTTTAATTAATAGTTAAGTGCGCTTTAAATTATCGAAAATGTATTTAGTGAAATTTTGCATAATAAAATGTGTTTTTCCTCATATATTTTGATTGTCGTTACATATATCTTGTAGTGAACAATTTACTTGTCGATATAGAATTATATATACAATGGCTTATAAATGTAAAGAGCTTGAAAATATAATAAATGGTCATGTTTTATATTGACATTTCAATATTTACACGTTTCAATCAATAATATTTTAATTTAAATACTATCAAATCAATAATAATACTATAATGATTGGTAAAAGTGATCATAGTTTAATAGATGTTTTTAAATTTCTTTAAAACTTAAAATCTGTAATAAAAAATATATATATATATCGGTTAATTAGAATACAATTTTGTCAGCAATAAAACTCAACTAACGAAAACAATATCCCGCGTTTAGTACTCTTACTTACACATGTAAATTAATTATTAATTAGAACTTTTGGAATTTGATAAGTTAAAAACAATATTCCATCTAAAAAAGTTAAAATTAAATTTTGTCAATCTTGACAACAAACCCAAATTCTTATTAATTCTTAAAACAATAAACACGAATTTGAATGACTTCTTAACGGATTAACGGTTATATATTACATGCATTGTAGTCGATAATAAATATTAAATTGTTATATAAAGTGGATAAATATGGCATTTAATATTTCACGTAAAGATTTTTAATCAATTAATTTAATTTGTTTATTATGCATAACAGTTTTTATACTATCGCTTAAAACATGTTGAACTTATATTTATTTACTATGTTTAACCTTTTTTTTTAATATCGAACTACTGAAGAAAATTTCGGATTGTTTTAAAACTAAATTTATTACAATATATTTATTATTATATTTAAAAAAATATTCTCTTCTTATTTTAATTTTTTCTTTATTTGAAGCATCGGCATTTATTATTTATTTTTAATTGTAATGATTATGATTTTGATTAATATTATAGTATTATGTTAATATTAATACTATTAACTAAGAATTTTATTAAACAAAATTTGTTATTTTCATTGCAAAAAAACATTTTCTCAATAGTATCTCAAATCCATACAACTCTCATTTTTAAATGACTATGTTTAGATACTTTAAATTTATGAAAGACTCATAAGGAATTAGTTTTGAAAAAATATACATTTTTGAAGTTTTCATTATAATAGTTATTAGTAGACAGTTACACAAAATTTGACCTCTCTATTCGGCCTCCTACTCATCTGAAATTAAGATGAAAAAAATACATGAGATTACATTTTTAGATTTGTAAAAATGGCTTCCAATAAGTCTCAATCGTAAATTGAATTCGTATAAATTTACATTAAAAAATGTTTTGATAAAATTATTTGAGTCTCTTTTTGCCTTGGTGTGTTTACGATTTAAATGACAATAAAGTGTAACATTAAAAATAAAATAATTATTTAATAATACGAAGTGTTATAATACATAAAACATATTAATAAAAAATTATTTACAAGGTAGTCTATAAAATTTGATATATTTAATCCTATAAAGTTTAAGTTGAAGTATAAAGGGCGTGGTCAAAAGGGGGTCACAATCCCCCGGCCACCCTCTACTGAGATAAGACACTTTTGGCTTGATTTACAGACTTGAAATTTAGCACATTTATTGATACAGATATTGCAATACTTTTACACCACCAAATGATATCCATTTTGAAACCTTTTGGCACATTAGGAAAACTCCTTCCAGACCTTCGCGAAATATAGTTTCATGACAATTTAATAATAAAAATACTTCAATGTATAAACCAATAAATTATAATATTAGTTATTATAAGACACTATTTTGAACATATTGAAAATTCTGCTAAACGTTCAGAACTTAAGGTCTAACAAATCACGCAACTATAATACCATATAAATAATAATATAAACTATAAAATAATGAAATCAGGGATAAAATCATTCAGAAGTTCCAGTCCTTCAGGAGAAAGCCTTTGGGTGACTGCTCGTAGTTGATGGTACATTTGAAAACTCAATCAACTAAAATTTTAAACAAGAAGTGTTCCCTTTCTTGGTTTTGGTTGCAGTATTTCTCGGCGTATAAGTCGATTTTCTGAGACCCAAAATAAGGTTGACAATTCACCTTGACATTTACAAAGACCGTGTAATTCTGTTGTCAGCTTTGTGCAGTTAGAACCAAATAAAAGACAGTATATTAATTTGCAGTGAAATAAATACATGTTCGCGCCTGTTTCAAATTGACATACGTTGTGCCTGCTACGACGTAGTATTTCTCGACCACGTTTCTCAAGGTGTCGACTTATACACAAAAAGTCACAATATTTCAGATGAAAACTAGTGGTCGACTTATGCACAAAGACGATTTATACATCACAAAATATCCTGGGATAATTTGGATAGTTTATATTTAATTTAAAAAAATTATTTTCAATCAATCAAATGTGTTATTGAAATCATTGTAACAAAAGTATCTATATGAGATAAAAAAATACACAAAAAGATTATTGTACAATTTCATTCTTGATATATTATTTTTTAACTTTTTCAATTTATCTTTCCTTCTATTATTTTAATTTTTATTGTTA
Source organism: Coelogynopora nodosa (assembly GCA_034780555.1). Classification (NCBI taxonomy): domain Eukaryota; kingdom Metazoa; phylum Platyhelminthes; order Proseriata; family Coelogynoporidae; genus Coelogynopora; species Coelogynopora nodosa. Next base: position 32,440 of record JAUZND010071657.1, read on the forward strand.
TAGTTTTTTTAATTTTTATTTATATTAATATAAAATAAAAAAGAACACTACATTTCCATAGAAGTGGTTCTCCACTTCAATTATCATCGATCTAGAAATAACGAAACAATTATGAAATTAAAAGGATTTAGCGATGCAGACATTATAGACGAGTGTCTAAGGCGTGATACGTTCTCATTTTTTGTTCTCAATAGTTTCTAACTGCTGTACAATGAACTGTGAATAATTATGTATAGCGCTTAATTATTCCGCTCATTGAATTTAGTTTTTCTTATCAGATTTGAGAATAATTGTTCAGGTAGCAATAATGCAATTCCATCACATTTAATAAATATGTTTTCTTTTTTATAAGTGTTAATAATCTTTAAATCTAACATATTTCTCGAATGTTTTTATCACTATTTTGTTATTCTATTTATTTGTTTACGTAAATAGCGCAATGAAAATAGTAAACATCCTTTTGTATTATAATTTCACCACCGATCATTAAAGAACCTTATTTATATTAATTGAATGGAGAATAACATAACTTTATTCAGTATTGTTTCTTACTTTTTTAACTAACTTATTATTCGCTAACTCTTTGTTTCACTTTAAAACACAAGATTGTGTTTTTTCCTAGTTATATTAAAAATATTAATACAAAAGTTTACTATGTTCAGCATAAATAAAAGATAGGGCAGCCAAAAACATACAGTTATAAATAGATTTAAATGAAGTTGACGAAAATATTTTACGCGAAGCTATAATATATAGTCGTAGTAGTTTAAATTATTAAATTTTATAAATTATATGTATTTTTCAATGTAAAGTTTTTTTGCTGTATTATAATATTTTTATAAATGTGTGAACATTAAATATACATTGAGTAAACGGTAACACAATTACCGATTGCTTTTAGGGTATTAAATGAATTAAATATTTATACATTGTTACAGATTGTATTATTTGCGATTAATTATTTATGAAATAAACATTAATGGAATGATGTTTATGATGGAACATCAGATGTATGCATGTACATGGGATTTATGCTTGTACTTGCATGTAATCTGCATGACACTTTTTTAGATATTGATGTTACAGTTTTTATTATTATTATTAGTACTAAAATATACCACAAAGTTTTTTATTCTAAAAATGTTAATGATTTTATGTTTCCCCTTTTTACTGACTGTAATATTTCAATAAAAATGATTATAGTAGCTTTTTAGCATGTTAGATTTTGTAATGCTTGTATGAATTATAATGATTTCGGATATAGATTTATTAACATCTTTGATCAACTTGTTTCTCATAGTTTTGATAACATCTACTTAAAATCTTAATCTACTTAATCTACTTAAATCTACAAAAAAATCTAACTTAAATTTTATTTCTATTGAAACAAACTTGATGGGGATAATAACTTTCAAAATTATTGTATTTATTATAAACATAAAATAAATTAAATTAAAACTGTCCCATATCCTCAGTTTTTATTACTAAACGACTCTGTAACACTCATTACCAATTCTCATATATCACTTGGCCTTGTAGATCCATTCTTCAAGTTTTAACTATATGCAATGTTGTGTTTATTTATAATGAGATACATTTTATTCTCATCTACATTTACTGATAACAGTTCTAATGACAGATTCAACAGATGTTTACTATTTTAAAAACGTTTTCTTATTTAGAATCTTTCATTGATAATTCCAACAAACAGGATGCTGATGCAACTTTATCCCATTTTTTAAAGATATTCGATCATTTAAAAAATATATATGTACTAATAGTTCTTTTAAACCTATTATTTCTTTAGATCACAATTTTTTTCATATTGTCTTATGGATAAACAACATATTCAGACGTTAAAAGTTCACCGCCAAACTATGTACTTTACCTAATCGATTTATTACCACTCGATCTGGTAGAGTCAGTAAAAGTGAACACTGTCCGTATGTAAGTTCCCCGCCACCCTATGTACTTTACCTAATCGATTTATTACCACTCGATCTGGTAGAGTCAGTAAAAGTGAACACTGCCCGTATGTAAGTTGTTTTACTCATGGTCATTTAAATATTTGTAATAATTATTCATTATTGCTGTTATCTACAAATAATGTCCACTATATGTATTGTATATATCAAATTTGGTGACAGTTGGTATATCCCGATATATCCAACGGGGAATTGGAAGAAATTAATTATAAAAATGAAAACTTTGAAAATCCTATTTTTTGGTAAAGTTTTATTTTATTATTATTTTTTACGAATAACATAAGGTTATAATAATAATCAATTTTTATCATTTATAATACAATTACATTCTTTTAAATGCTGCAAATAATTAGGATCATCAATGAAAATGCTTAAAATATATTAATAATGAATTTAGAAAACAAGTATACCTATTAAAAATTCATTGAAATCATATTATTTTTATTCAAAAACAATCATTGAAAACATTAGCACAATATAAGTGTTATGTATTTAAGATAAATGAAACACACAACAATAACATCAACCAAATAAATAGAATTTTTTTCCAAATTAAACTTACAATACACCTAAATATTTAGAAAGTTTGCCACTTCCTCCATTATTACCATATAGAATGCATGAAAATTGAAAATATAAGGTAAACAAATTTAAGCAAAAAATGTTTATAATTTCTGATATAGTATTTCTATAGTATTTCTGATAGGAATTTTTTTTCTTTTTATATCGAACCGTTGTTAAACAAGACACATGAGAATACGTTCGGGAATTTATTTACCTTAAGTGATTTTAAACACCAGTGTTATAGATAGATTAAATATCAAATAGTTTTATTTCCAACATATTTGATATTTAATCTATCTATATAGTGGTGGTGTTTAAAATCACTTACCAACGATTACCAAAATGAGTATCGTGTTGCATGAAATAAACGCGAAATAAACTTCCTTATATCTCAAGATGTTGCATAAGACAAATATACGCGCGTAAGTCAAAATTATAAGACGTTTGGTTTTCTATGTTTAAGATTAAACTCTTAAATTATTTAAATTATTTAAATAATAACAAGCCTCATGCAAGTAAAATAATTACTTTTTAGTATATGTCCATTTTTCCATTAATAAAAAAATTATAGTTTAGATATTTAATTAAATTTGTGTTAACATTTGCATCACTTAAAGTGTAAGATACTTGTTTTATGGTCAACTATAATTAAATCAGAGCAAATCTTATTATTTAAAATCATATATATATATTAACATATATTAAAAAAGTTAGTTCATTAGAATAATTCATATTTTTAACAGATACTCGTATCTCTTGAAAGCAATTTTGCTATTTTCGGAGTATAAGTTAATGTTCCTTTTTTATTTAGACTAAGAATATTTATATTTAAAACATATGTTTATTTTCATTAAAACTGAAAGGATACTTTTTAAAATAATAAGTATTTTAGAAATATATTTTGATTGTAAAATTGGACACTGTACATTTTTAAAGATCAACACAAATTAATTGAAACGCTTAGTGTAAATACCATAAAAAATTCCATGAAATGAAACAAAATTACAGAAAAATATAAAAAGATCAAAATTATTATAGTAAATTTTTGGAAGAAAAGACACAATTAATTAAATTTTCCATTATTAAAAAAATACCTATAAACATAAGACAGACACATGTTAATAACTTGCAATTATTTAGTTCAGTTATTTATTCAGTTGTTCAATTAATTAATTTCGTTAATTATGTAATATGGAGCTATAGAAGCAGTAAAATTTGTTAAACAATTTATTTTGTATATATTTAAACTAGAATCTAAATTGTAAAGATGTGTAACACTTATTAAAAATATGTTATTATTTTTGTTAAAGTTTTATACGAGCTATCGAACGCTCTGCTCTCATTTCTTTAAAATATATCTGGGCAGAAACTGTAGGTCAAGTTTACTTCGTCTTTAGAATGTTATATTAATTTATAATAATGTAAATGGACTGCTTCATAACAGTAGAAGTAAAAAATAATTCTATGAGGTAATTTAAGTTTAGTTCAAAATGTTATAAAACATATTTATCCATTTTAGAGGACATTTTCTAATATAAAATAAAAATAATGTTAAAGGTTTAAAATTAAAATTATAAAAATTAAATATAATTTATTATTGTATAATAAGAGAAACCTATATTTCTGGACAACATAATTGTTCTCTTTATAATTCTTTAGTGTTATTATATAAAATAAATTTGTAACTATTATCATGAAAATAGCACATATTTTTTCTACCAATTTGAAGAATAATATTTATGAGTGACATATTATTACCGCTATATATAGACGGATTTTTTAGTTTGATTTAAAAATTTTCAAGAAAAATAATTTTACAAAATATCAAAACAAAACAAAATATATAAAAAAAGTAAAAGCAAGCAAAATGTTTAACTCCCCTTTTTGTGTTCACAGGATTATATAACAAGTTCACTAAATTATTCTGACAAGTAGATTTTGTGTGTTGCCAAGTGTTAGCTGTGATTCAAAAATAATAGAAAATATAGTTAAATTGCCAACCATAATATATTTAAATAAGTGTATATATATTTATATTAACATTTCGGTTTAGAGCCTTTACAAGTAAGAATATGTATCTAAAAAGTGTATCAAACATAATATTGCTTATTAAATCACATGCCGAAATATTGTAACATATAGTTAGTTTGTTACGTAACTCACATTTTTATTACTGCTAATAGACTATTTGAAGAAGCAAATTTGTTAAAAAATATTGAAAATAAACGCAATGGGAGCTAGGGCGAATTGTACATTGCGTAATATAAATGTAAAATTAAAATTGTGGAAAAGGTTTAAAATAAATTAAATTCAATTAAATAAAATAAAATGCAATACAATATATATTGCTCGTATTTATGAAACAGTTATGGAACAGGTCTACAAAATTACAAGAATGCTACGCTGAGAAAGCTGTGGAGCAATCCAAGGAAAATAATAGCAGTTGGCATTATTATTTTATTTTAAACCACTATTATGCTTTAAAAATACAATCAAAGTAGACAAGAATAATGAGACAGTTAGTAAATATTTTTGAAAAGTTTAAAATCCGAAGAAGTTTTACCGTTTATAAATAATACGATAAATGAAAAACATAGATTCCTAATAGATTATATAGTGCAGAATAATAGGTTTATACCGCCAACTCATTTATATTGTTGTGTGTTCTCACAAATGTGTCGAGCAGTTAATTATTGTCGACATTCGACTTTAAACAATTTACTCGTTCAGTCACACATTTCATGGAACCAAGTTTCTTAAAACAATTTCTCTATATTTATAAAATCGTCATTTACATAAAACAATTGGAGGTTTGAACTGATTTTTCGTTAATTTTTACCTTGTTTATTGGCTATCATTTAATTTAATTTTAAGAAATAATAATATATTAATAACAATAAAAGTTATACTAATTATAGTGTATTTATATAATATATATATATATATAAATATTCACACATGTCCATACACTAAATCGTAAAACATATATATTACTCTAAGAAAAATGGCATTCCTTTGCACACATTTTGTCCTAATCGTTTTATACTTTTCAGTGTGAAATTATGAAAATATTCCAGTTTGGTTGCTGCATAATATCCGAACTGTTATAGAAGACCAGTATAAATTCCCTAAATTGATTTGACTTCCGCAGTTTCATTTATGAAGTTCCAAATGTATTGACATATCCCTTTGAAAAGCTAAAGAGAGAGAGAGAGAGAATCACTCACTCTCGCTTCCTTCATTCGATCACTCTTATGATTTCGGCTCCAAATTGGCACATCATGATAGTCACTTCTTACTAACGGGTTTCATCAGACTCTTGTTGACATAGATCTGCAATGGACTGAAAGAGTAAATGTTTTCTCTGTAGATGAAAGCCTCACCCTATATAGGAAAAGTAGTGTAATTTATATATTCTATAACAGCAACCCGTCAATATAACTTTATGTTCAATATATTGAATATATTCCTAAAAAAATTAATAATTTAAATAGAATGAATTCTGCTGACGCTAATTGAAAATTTAATTTGTGGACCTGCTAATAGTTGGATTCTATCTATTGTGGACAATTTAGGAAATATTAATTGTGGTAATATCTTTTACATCATTTATAATAATTTATTTAATAATAACAAAATAATAATAATAATAATAATAGTAAAGAAAATTAATATTATTTTGTATGATATTATATATTAGAAAATATAGAAATAGTCAATGTTTTTAATGTGTAATATACGATATGAGTATAAATTTAATTAACTAATTTATTACAACAATTATTTAAAAAATATATTACTGCATGAAAAAGTCAGTTAATATTACAACACTAATATTTATAGAATATGAGAAAAAATATTATCTACAGATAAAACTAATTTTTTAAATGAAAAAATCCAAAGTTTCGCCTGGATTACAGTCAAGTACTTTACTGCCTTATATTCAACTTTAGTTATCGATTAATCTCACTCTCTTAAGCTTGGTTTCCACTCCGCCGGTAAACCACCGCCGTAGTACGCCGTAGGTACGGCGTATGGCTTGGTTTCCAAT
>JAUZND010071658.1:0-16964 GCA_034780555.1 Coelogynopora nodosa
TTCACTATCTTTATTTGACGAGTTTCGTCTGGATGGCTCTCTTTGCTGTAGACCTCCTGCGAACTTTTTACAAGCAATGTGGACCACCTTCAAACCCACTGATTCGATTTTCACGATTTAGTATAGTTGGCTTTGGTCTGCCATTTATAATGGTAATAACCTGCGGTTTTTTGGATGGAATGTGGCCAAGATCTGTCATCAGTCCCGCATTTGGAACTCGATTGTGCTGGTTCCACAATAAATGGGGCGGAATTGTTTGGTTTTTTATACCCGTAACATCGGTGCTTTTGTTCAACGTTAGTGCCTGTATCGCTACCTTCTGTCATTTTTATCGCACGCACAGGATACTCGCCAGATTCGCGGACAAGGTGGCAAGCAATCGATGCTACTTCTTTGCCTCAAGCTAACAGTAACGGTTCTTTTTGGTCTCTTTTGGATCCTTTAACTTATCTCGGTGTTCATTAACAATTCAATTATTATCAATATTACTGCACTAATCAACACACTACAAGTCCTTTTCATTGCTTTGAGTTTCTTGTTAACGCGTCGGGTAAAAAGAGCAGCTTCCGATTCGTACTGTAAGATATCGCCTGCACGAAATAGTTGACATTCTAAAAAGATGATTATTGGCGGTGATATTATGTCTACAAGGACATGTACGCATTAGCTGCATTTCCCTAATTGATATGCTTGGATTTTCTAAATAGTAAATAATATTATCAATTATTATCAACCTGTTACCAAAATAATATTGTTAATTTGCAACAGTTATAACTAAAACATATTAATAAGGTTGTATACATTTTGCTATAATAGTATTACAACAATTGCATAACAGCTAAAATCAGCTGTTCATATTTTATAGTGTCTAAAAATCAGTAGAATCATTGACTTTAAAACATACTAAAATCCTTAGGTACAGTATACCTCAAAAATCCAAATAAAGAATCTTAAAATAGATCAATTTAATCACTACAGATTTATTATAACTATACCATATCAACCACAAATTATGAGTCAACAAATTTGTAAAATATGAAAAAACGTAATATATATACAAAAATAATTTAAATAAATGTTATTATTTTTCCCTAAGCAAAGACCTTTGTCATGAACTGTACATTGTTCAAAAACGTGATGAACTATGTATCTTTTGATGGTGCTGAAGTAAGTACTGTAAGTAGTGTTTAAAGGTTCTACCGCGTGTGTTAGTACCATCAATAGGTCCTAAAAAAGAGCCCTGTCTTCAGAAATAACAAAAATCTCACAAAAATAATACATATATAAAACCCACTTTGATAATCCACGTTATAATAAGTAAGCACTAAGCGCATAGCCTGTACAAACAGCAGAGAGACAAAGCACTACCGGTTTCGAGCTATTCAGCTCTCATCGGGTACCCTAGTCTCCCTACTGATGACTGGATTGCACTTATTAAAACCCAAATCGTCAAAAAAAGCAATTTAAATAGTATCTATGAATAAACAACATAATATAAAAATGAACCGTGTGGATAAATGTCAATATTACAATAAAATTATAACTACTTTCAAATAAAAAAATCAAATTATGAAATACTTCTGAAATTATCATTAATCAAAAAAGAGCTATTACATAAACTCATTTATTTTATAGTATAAACTTAATTACCATAATATTTTTTATTTTAACAGATCTCATAATATTATAATAATCCAATATGGACCTCATAATTCTACAAAGTTATGTCTACTATAGCTAAGCTACCATCTTTTAGAGAATATCGTTTTATATTACATGGTTTTGTCTCCCGTGTAGTGTGAGACACAGTTGTAGCATATTATTGTTTGATATAACAACACAAAATGATAACCTTGATTGCTAATTAACTTAGTTACCGTTTCTACTGTCTTTCATGCGAGTCACTGGTTCTTCCTGTAACTGAGGCTGTTTGCCTTCACTTTCTTTGGCATCTGGTACGTCACCATCTGTCGGCTCTGATTTAATCTTATCTCGATTTCTAGAAGAAAAAAAGAATTTAATTAGAGAAGAGATAGACAGCTATCATAATATAGTATTACTAGCTAGTAGTGAGTGCAAAGTTGACACTTCATATTTTTATAAAGTAAAGGCAATATTATATGGTTAGTAATTATTTAATGTTCAAAATATGAATACGAAACATTCATAAGTTACACCACTCATATAATATGACAATTCATATATTTGTTTAACTATGAGCATCGTTTAACTAAAATATTTAAACCATTTAACATAAATCATTATTGTCTGTATCGATTTTTTTATATTATCATGAGATCAATAATGTTCTCCTTTGACTATCCTTTGCAAGACTTTATTTATCGAACGCGTAAATATCTCGCATAATTTTTAGCGACTATGTTAATTTTCGTGATAAGCCATATCGATTTTATAATTTATTAAAACCGCCCTATTAATACATTCCTTTTAAAAAATAGCATTAAGCAGTTAATTCCGTGTAAATAATGTAAAAGTAGTTTTAGTGCATAGAACAACCGTAAATCAAATAAAAATATATCAAATTTAACTGAATCAATCCTTCCATTTTTAATATTACCACAACTATTATATATTTGGGCAATACTAGTAAATCGCGGTTGACATAGTTTGACTACGAAATATTCTGTCTTAAATTCTTAAATTCAATTTAAACTAAATTTAAAGGTAACTACATCTCTTGTATACGTACTACTGAAGTGAAAAGACCCAATAAAGTTGAAAGTGCTCCAATACGTAGATAAGTCAAATAAATTAAACAACAAAATATATAAGAAAACATACAAATGGAATAATATTTCATTGGTCCGTTCTTGGACTATATTTGCATATCTTACATTATATAACAACAGGGTACTAAATATTGCAATCAAGAGGGGAGAGGAGAAAGGATATCGTATGTAAAAAGAGCGAACCTGCTGCCCAGATCAGACCGTCCATCTGAGGTCGAGGTCCCAGCAGGGGCCTCCATAGCCAGCAGGTCATCGGCAGTCAGTGCATGACGCACGGTCTTTACGCGACGTTTGCGCTTTTTGAACTTGGTCTGCATCTCCGACTCGGTGAAAAAGTCGCTGGCCAACCGGTGGTCTTCACCCTCCAGTGACATCTGTGTAAAAGTGTAAGAAGGAGAGGGACCATTTTCCGAGAATAAAGGCGGCGTATGTGAATATAATGTACGTTTATTTATTATTATTTAAATATGTTTATACATAATAGCAAACTAATTTCCTTATATTTTTGAACATGTTATAAAATGAACAGATAAAATGCCGTTGTATCATGGAAACGTCACCATTCTTAACTGAAGTTAAAAATAAACTAATTAACCAATTTATAGTACATAATATTAATCATGAACTGAACATCACGTAAGACCTAGCTTCCTGACAGATATTAAAACAGGTAAGATTTGTATCTGTTTTCATTCCGAATAATTGCACCAATGCAATAGTAATACGTTGGATAATATGCTAAATATGCTAAATATGGATAAGCCAAATATGCAAAAAAAATTGCTTAGTTAACACATACATAATAGCTTAAGTTTTGGAATAAAATCTCTTAAAAGATTACTTTTTCCAAAAAATAATACAATAACATCAAACTCTATTAAGCTCATTACAGTGTTACGGAAGATGGTTGACGGTTGACATGTTTTATTAATAAATATTGATGAAAAAAGTTATTTAAAAGCATGATTAATGCGTGGAACTTTGACAGATTATTTAACCCACATTGTCAACTATCTCTTCTGTGCTACTTGCTGGATATAATAATACCCAAAACCATATCGTATGAAGGGTACCGAAAACGCTGAACTACCCTGGTCACTCTCCATTCCGCCAACCGAACTCCGTCGTCGACTCCTCTCCGACTTATATTGGAGGAAATTTCCCTCTCTCATATCCACTCTACCGGTTTCAAACTGTTTTCGGATATTGAAAACCTGTCACGTAATGACTTTCGCAGAAGATGCTTCTAATCTACGTAATCATTTTATATCTTTCCAACTCATGCAAGCATACAGTCATTAATAATTATAATAATACCTAACATTAACGACATGATTTGGAATAGACTTCATTGTTCCACAATGATATGTATAATTTGTTATAAATATTTAGAACATTATTTAACGGATATAACTAAACAGTAAATTTAAAGATAAGTTAGACGATGTGCATCACTACTTTTATTCGAAAAATATATATTCACTTTATTTGAAAAAATGTATAAATCATATCAGGTTGGAATAATTTAGTTTCTTTGCACTTAAATATATTTTTAATTTATCAGGTAGCAAATTAAGAACGCTTGAAATATTAACTAATATTAATCAACAGAAATGTGCAGCTATTAACTTAATAACTTTTTGATAGAAATAACAGTTTAATTATTAATTATTAATAATTATACTACTTTAATCTTTATAAGTAGAACCAATTACACTTATTATAAGTCAAAGGGAAAATTGTCTGTACAAAAGTATTTGCCTCTTAACCCTTAACAATTTGGTACATGCGTACCTTGTCTCCTAACAAAAAATAAAGTGGAATCTTTTTTGAAGAATATCTTTTCCATTATCAATTTTTTGATGATAATGTAATAAAATTCGAAAATAATTTCATAGTTATAGTATTTAGGTATTTTGATGACGTCATAGGGCCAACGCTTAGGAATCCTAAAAAAGAAAAAATATGTTGGCACTAAATTAAATGTTTGGTCAAATAATTACGAGGCCTTAGATATCTGTAAGTTTTGGAAAAATTTGAGTAATAGAAAATACTATTTTTGTGGACGATATGATCTGTAATGAAATTACTTTATATTATGTAATGAGTTTACATAATATGTTTCCCTAAAAACAATTTTTTTTACTGTACTATGTCTCTACTTTCAAATACATAGGTTGAAACAAAATCAATAAATAAATGATCTAACATAGCATAAATCAATGAGGTATAACTGTATTTTGATCCAATATAGCAAAAAGCAATGAGGTATAAAACGGTATCTTCCAAGTGGATTTAACTGTTGTAACTTATTTTTCAATGTGTCACGTGATCTGGCCAGGTCCGGACCAGGTCATAAGATCAATTTTTGAGATCAAGTACTTCTGATAATTTAATTACTCAATTTCTACTTGGAATAACACAAAATGATATAATTTTATAAAAATATAAATTTTACTATTTTTAACCTATTTATAACATATTATTTTCAGGGGCGGTCACATGACCTACAGGGTGTCGGGAAAAATTAATGCTATTAAATGACCGCAAGAAAAGTTTTTTACTGGCTAAATTGTCTCGATTTCATCTTTAACCAGTCAACAATCAATGTAACCACGTATTTGCAACAAAAATGAGTAGGCCTAGCAATAACTTTCCCCAAATGTTAATTACTTATTTTCCAAAAACGCACTATTATAGTATAATATATAATATAGATATAATTTAAAAAAAGTTAAAGCAGAATACATAGATTTAAAAAAGGCGTTATAAACTTATAAGTAGAGATTATAATAGTACTGTATTAGTTTTCTCATACTTTTTTGAAATAACAGTACTAGATATTAAAATTAAACAAATTACTTTATACATACCAAAAAATAATTTTAAAATGGCATCATTCGAAGTTTTGAATAGTATGTATACGTTTATTAAGCTTTAAATGTACTATTTGGCTGATTTGAAACACTAGGTAAAAGTATTGGTACTATATTGGGTAGTTTCTTTCAGGTTCCATGGGAAGACCTGAATCCCAATGATATCCAAAACCGGTCGGCCGGGTAAACATCGTCAGCGTCAACAACTCACCCCACTGGCCACCCGGTTAGCGTGGATCTGCGAAATCGCTCGCTCATCCTCCCCCGCATAGCCGCCACCCCTGCCCAGAGTCAAGAGCTGGCGGCGCTCCCCGTCGATTACCGAGTCGTAATTGCCCAGCACCGAGGGAGCACGCATCCAGGCGTCGTCATCTTCGCCGGGTTCCGCGTACGCGCGGTAGTTGGTGCCGAGGCGTCGGTTCTCGTTGCTCTTCTCTGTGCGCTCGTCGTCCTGCAGGTTGACGTTGACTAGGACTTGTTCGTCTTGGACCTCTTCGTCGAGGACTCCTGAAGGGGGAAATCATAGACAGGTGACCACTATTCACTGCAGTAGAACCAGCAAGAGGAGTAATTAATACAATTTTTTTATTTTCATTGCAGAAAATCTACATTTGATGTATTCAATCACAATAAAAATGTAAATGCTTTCCTTTGTATGAACTGCTAAAGCACGCAAGCTGAAAAATGTGCTAAAATTTAAAATATTTATTTTAAGATATCTTAAAGAAAGCCATAAAACTATCGAGAAATATCAGATACAATTTTATGAGCAACAATCTTTTAAAATCGCTGCTGTAAAAACAAATATATTTCGAGAACAAAATCCTTTTTAACACCATGTTAAGTTATTTGAAATATATTTCATGTAACCAATATTACGTAGTTAGTGTTGACAGATTAATTTATATTATTAAATGTTATTATAATTCTATTATAAAAAAAATTCTGACTAATATAGAATTCTTCAAATCAAAAATAAATGTTTTACCTTGATCTTTAAGTGTAAGAATAACAGATGCTCCCTCTTTGAACCTCGAGATATTGTGCTCTACTTTTAGACCTTTTAAATCGGATGATCGATAACTCTAAAAAATATTGATGTAGGTATTAATTATTACATATTATTATATAACTTAAAATATATATAACACATGCAAACGAGTGGTACTGACTTTGGCTGCATTCTTATCTCGAGTCATCTCCTCCGAAACCAGTTCCGATACACCAAATTCTTCATCGAGTTCCGTTAACATTTTGGCCTAATCATTGGTAAAAAATATTTATCAGAAAATAATTTGTAAATTGTCACTTATCCACAGCATATTAATATAAAACAACGATTAACTCTCCACATGCGGATAAGTAACATTTTCCTGGGACAAATACTGGAAATTTATCCCTTGAGCTTTCTCTGAGATCCCTTGTCTGATGGAACACACTCAAAATGTACTAATTCAAGATAATAAAATCTTTTTAACTAATTTTTTAAAATTTCGAATGTTAAACGATATACAAGTGAAATGTTTACTAACGTTAAGTAATCGGTAGATGTGAGGATATATAATTATTTAAATATTTTTGAATATTTAGTATAGTATAATTAAATTTCCTGAGTATCCCCGAGTTTCAATAAAAAATAAATAAGAATCTTTCAAATTGTCTTAAATCTGAATATTTCAAAATCTTTGAGGCGTACAAACTTCATACATCAGAAAAAGAAAAAAAATTCTGAACGTCAAACATTGTATACAAAGCAAGTTTAGTCGCATGTCTCCTACAGTTAAAATAAAAGTTTAAATGTTATGATAAAATACGTACACACGTACATAATTACAAAAAGCAAACGAACAATATAACAATTTATAATGTTTGTGACATAGTAAGTTTTAAAATACTATAATTTTCTTGTTACAGCTAAAATTAAAAAAGCGTTAATGTAATATAAAATATTTGCATGAAAATCAGACATAGGAGTATAACTGATAGTTTCAGCTCTAACTAGTATTGAATTTTTTTAATTTATATTAAACACTGAAACAAACAATTATATTACACACAGGGTTCATACCAGAGTTATAATAGTAGTACTATAATAAGTTCATATATATAATAGTTCATTAATACAGATAAGCAATTATATGTATATCTATGGTTCATACGCATTTTACACAACTGAATTCCAGACTTTTTCCAGACCTTTAAAAAACCATTTCAAGACTTTTGTGGATATGCGACTTTTGTGTACATTGTATTATGTTATGAATATGGTCAAAACAACAATCAATAAGTCCTATGTACACATATGGATTATATAGTTAAAAGGTTATGTCACAACAGTTTAAAGTTGAAGTTTATGATAACCTCAGGGTTGCAAAACCAAACAGGGTCAAAATCCGGGTGCCTCATGGTTGCGAGCGTATGGAGACACATATAAATGCCGCGAAGCAGCGAAAAATGTAGGGTCCAGATTTTTTTTATTGTGTGTAGATTAAATGTTAAAGTCATATATCCATATTTTTCAAAAATTCCCCTTTTTTCAGACTTTTCTAAACCTTTTATAAAAAAACTTTTGTTTTTCCATACTTTTCCAGTCTGGAAAACATCTTTTAAAAATGCCAGACTTCGTGCGTATGAACCCTTTACACAGATAATATATTAATCACATCTCTTCTGAAAGATTTTTCAGATTTTCCTAGTGTTTTTGGGCTGTTTTGAAAAAAGAAAATCATAGAGAAAATATAAGTATTATAATGTTTTATTAAGTTCCGTACTAAGACTAGTATATTATATTTAGAAAAAAGTATTGCAATTGTTTACACCTGGCAGAGCGTTAACCGATAATTTAATCAAATTTATTTAAGTTAATAATGTGATTAGATTATGTTGATGGACTTTTATACATTCAAAATAAAATGAAAATTATCGAACTTCGTCTTTTTATACTTCTGAAACTTTTATTACATATACGATGATTATTAATACGTAATGTCAAAACATTTATTGATATATTATCTTTACATAGAAACGTATTCATCATATTTTCACAACGTAACCATATTGGTATCGATCCCCTAACTCAACTCACTCTCTGCGCAGCCAACTTCTTCTCCTGCTCAGCAGTCCTCGACTTTTTAATCCAGGAGGCGGCCGACTCCTCCTCTCCTTCATCCCCCGAGGTGGTCTCGCCCAGCCCCCTTACACGGGCCAACTTAGCCCCGATACTCCGCTTGTCGCGCTGCACCGTGAGTCGGTCTACCAGCTGGTTGGCCCGCCGGGTGTCACTGATGTTTCTCGCGGGTACATGGACAAAGGGCTGCTCTTCGCCGGGCTGTTTACCGCCACTGTCGTCTTGAATTCGCGGAAGGATGAGAGAGAGACTTAGCGCAATGGCATGATATGATGCTCTTTATATATTTTATGTTTATAATATGTACTATTTCAGATAATTTTCAGTTTCGTCCAACCTAGGTACACAATAAGCATTATATAAGCTAAATAATATACTGTATTTACAAAACGGAGGTATTTAAAGTAGAAAAAATAATTATAGGATAATTATAACAAATACTAATAAATGACTGCGCTATCCACATGCATCACTTTAGCGAAAGAAAATTTAACACCAATATTGTCATATTCGTTATATAATATTTCTTCAGTACTATTTTCCATCCAAATTCCACGGTAATCCTTGCCAGCACACTTTCACCAAATTCACTGTATTTAAATCAACAATACAACAAACACATATTATAAAAAGTTACCATGGAAGTGTTAGCCTCAAACAGAGATCTTTATAGATCATGAATAAGAAACAAAAACAGCAAAAAAATTACCTTGCTCTCCAGAAGGAGTGCCTTCTTCTAAAGGTTTTAAACCCAGTGAAATACGAAGTTTACTGAAATGAAAATATGAATAAGCATTAAAATTGATTTTCAAATCAACTGATTTAAACAGCTATAACATACTTTGTCTCAGCTATAGATAATGATGATCCATCTCCAGAAGTTGATACAGCAGCTGAAATGAAACAATGAACACTTATGATTTTTTACTATTTTGAAAAAATTATTTATGGTGACTGCTGAATATCGATTTTAACTAACGTTGATCATTGCCACGTGCTTCCCCTCTCTGGGGAGAACGCTCTGTGTTTCTTGATTCTCTGATAGCCATAGGTGATCGTGATCTACTCTTGCTTCTGTGGCGCCTCTTTCGCTCCTTATCGTGTTTATGTTTCATTGTTAATTCTAAAATATAAGTAATGAATGTGTTAAATTATTCAGTAAACGATTAATAATATATATATGGAAATGAGAGTGTATTCTATGTTTATAATAATTACATAAATGTGTTACTTTTTAAACATAACAAATGGCTAATATTTTGTCTAACTAACTAGTGTTAACACAGAGACCTAGACGAAAAATTCAAGTATATTTACACTAATATATATAGATAATTTATCCGATTTTTTTAATTTAATATTGTTAACTATAAAACACATATAAATTCAATAAAAAAAGTGTTGTCAATATAAAGCAACAACTTTAATTATATATGTATAGGGACAACAACCTGGTGTTGATATACACAAATTTTCAATGTATCCAATGTTGATTTAATAAATATTAACTTAAACATAAATAACATAGGTACAAGTAAGAAAAAAAGTATAAATATAATAATACATTTCAATATTCACATTTTCACGTTTTTTATTATTCACGTATTTTTTGCTAAATATAACTCTTTTTGAAAAGTCATTTATAAATCACATACATATGCAAATTTTACATATGTGTAGTAGATACTCTGCTAGATAAATAATAATGTTGAACAAAAAAAAGAATAGTTGCTCAAAGATTGGGAGTCAAGCTGGATACATGTTGGCTGTAAAAAACATATATTTACTTGTTGAAAATACATATATAAAAATAAAACAGACAAAGAATACTTTAAATAGTTAATTTAATTAAGTATACTTAATAATTATTACTTTCGACTGAGTATGATAATAAGTATAATGTGTTTATAAATACACTAATGTCCATTAAATAACAAAATAAATTGAAAACTAAATTAATTTCAATTATCCAAAGCATTGAAATATTACCAAAAAAAATATTAAAAATTGGTTCTTCAAATAAGTTTTCATAAAATCATTTATACATCAATTTTATTTACTATCAGAAAGAAAACAAACCCTACAAAAATTAAAATTAATAAGACTAATTGGATAAATTACATATTTAAAATATGTTTAATTTCAATACTAATAGTCTCATAACTTATCAATTATTTCATTTGTAAGACTCCTGTAATGACTCAGCAGCAAGAGATGTTTCTTTTCCAGATGCCTGATAAAAACCCAATAGCTTTCTGGAAGACCACTCCAGCTTCCAGTTAAACTGTAGTAGCTTCTTTGATCCTTAATTGTGTTTTCGTTTTTCTCTTTTAATTCTGATAGGTGTTTCTTCTTGTCCATGTCTTCTAGCACTAGTTTTTTTATTATTTCTTATTCTTCTTTTGCCTTCATTCTAATGTTTTTTCACCTCATTTGCTGCTTTATTTTTTTAGAAATGTTGTGTACACCACACTACACTGATATTTTTAATAATCGCAAGCCCCTCTCAATTATCAAAGAATCGCAGCTTTGGTCAAATAATCACAGTGCTATTATAATTGTAGCCAGTAGTAACACTGTAACTGCTTCCACAAAAAATAGTGAAGCATAAATAAATAGATACTAAAAGAAATAATGAAGTATGCAATTACATTGAGTGTATTTTTCTAAAAGGCATAACTGGCTTATGACACATGCAGGCATGGATCTAGTCTCCTGAAATGTTATTTATTATACAAAACAGTTTTGCATAAATATGTTTAGTTTAAGAGATACAATCATGATAAATTTAGGATATTATGTGATTTTTTGCCAACTGGCAGTAAATATGAAGTTTTGGCACAAAATAATATTATAGTATATTTATTTAGTACCATTAAAATATTTTCACTTGTATTAACTTTCACAAGAAGGATAAATGGTTGTATATTTTGAATTTTCGAAATTAAAGACAATACTTAATCACAGAAAGTTACATTGATTACATTATATGATAAAAACACATAAAAAATAAAGTATTAATGTGTTATTATACTACATAATTACATACTTAACTAGTATAATGTAGTATTAATAATATTATAACATAATTTGGTAATAGCTCTGAAAAACGTCTATATTTTTGAAAAAGATGACAATATGAATGCTGACTACCCTACTATGAAATGGAGAAACTGATATGGGTGCTAGGGTTGGGTCATGCCATAAAGAAGGCTTGTCAAATATTCTGGAGTCAACTAATTTGACTAGGAGATTTACAAATTGTTCAAAATGCAAAAAAATTATATTTATTATAAAGTTATATTTGTAATGTTTAATTTGACTTTTCCAAGTACTAGCGCACTTTTGATCTTATTGGATCTCTTCAGTAGTATGTATAGTTATATATTTACTTGATAATAGTTGAAATAGCTGGATAATTATAACAAAAACTTTTCATTAAAATTATATTAATGAGCATTCCACCACATATTTCTATAAAGATTTATAATCTTAACTTCTCCAATCCATAAATTCAAATTTTAATTACAAATAATATATGATTAATTGATGTCTTTATCATGTGATTTTTTCTTTTCAAACAAGGATGTTATTAATGAAACGGTGGTTTGCTCTGTGCAGCATTTTATCTATTATCATTGATATCTATTTGGGTCAAAAACCCTGACAAAGGTTAAATTGAGTCAAATTTAAAATTAATAATTAAATTTGTAAAATAGTAAATTTTATATTTTAACTATTATCAAGTAAATATATAACTATAGTATACATACATACTACTGAAAAGATCCAATAAGATTGAAAGTGCTCCAGTACTTTGAGAAGTCAAATTAAACATTACCTGTGTTTGGCCTTCATATTTTAATCAATTTTATTGTATTTATTGCCAAATGCATTTTTGAGAACCTGTTTTCTTATAAAGACATAATTAAATATACTAAAATATCTCAACACAACTACATAATTACATTTTCCAACTGTTATAGTTCACCTTGGCCATTCCAGATTGAAATAATAATCATAAATTGTGGGCAAAAACAACATGTACCTATCAGGTTTTTCGTGTAATTGGCATAAGCATTGGTTTTTGTGAAATTGGGATTGGTTTTTAACTATAACCTTTTCTGTATATTATTGTTTGTTGGTACTCCAATAAAGTTAGAGGGTTAACTATTTATTGTGTTTCAAAATCATTTAATATTATTGTAAAAACATGTTCAAAATACTGTCTATTTTTTTATTTGATTTAATATCCTCAGTTATGTATGTACACAAAATTATAACAGAAAAGATAAAAACTATAAAACCATTTTTGTGATTGTATTAGGGATATGTAGAAAATATATAAGTAAACATGGTTATAGTAAGTACAACTGCTTAATATATATGGAATATAGATACCCATTTGGTAATTCCAAAAATTATATTTCTGTACCAAGAAAAATTAATTTTTATAAAATAGATAATTAGGTTATATGTTTTAGTGTTCATGTTTTAAACCAATATACTATATATTAAATCTAATAAAATATATTGATTGATAAAATTTATCAGCACTTAGCATACAATAGGAGTATTTACAATCAGCAGATGGTGTTATGGAAGTTGCTATAGAACCATTGATAATGAGCTCATATAGATGAGATAAGATGAGTTCATTTGGAGTGATGCTGTAAATGATGATACAGGTAGTAGGACCAAAATTGAAGTGAGTCAGCAGCAGTTGGGACTTGGGGAGCACTCATTGAGTCACCTGTGGTAAGAACTTGGGGTCATTAAACAAATAATGGAACTTCACTGCTTGTTTAGTGTAACATATCCATCAGATAGTTTTTTTCTTTCAATGAGATTTTACTATATGTCAGTATAATACCTATATCCTATATAATAACATAGAGCATATGTGGTTATATCATAATAGACAATATATGTCCCAGAAAATATCTCACATAAAACAGGCAACCATTCACTTATCTGATCTCTGGTTTTATTCCATGTTGTAAGTTTTAATATTAGAATTTCACAGTTCTCAAAAATTGTAAACAAATGCTATAAATGTGTATTAATTAAATATTCAGGGTTGCACATAAGTACAATTACCTAAAAGCACATAAGTACAATTACCTAAAAGCACATAAGTACAATTACCTAAAAAAATTATTGAATAATATTATCAATATCTTTATTAATCAGTTGAAAGATGATCCTCTTCTTCAAAGCAAAATAATTTGGTCAAATGAATCCTTCTTCAAATTGAATGGAGAGCTTTATAAACACAATTGTGTCTTCAATATATGATATCAGTAAATTTCCATATTGTTGTGGAGAAAGCAACTAAATCAACTAAATTTAACATTGTACAGAGCCAATCAAGAACTGGGCTAATAGGATCCTATTTCTTTGAGAAAAGTGATAATGCTACTAATTATCTTGAATTGCTGAAAAACTGTTGCCCCAATTACAAGACAGGAATGATTTCAATGTGATTTATGTTATGCAATGTGGTGCTCCACCACACAATGCTAATAAGGTATGGACATTTTTAGATGACAATATTAATGCTGGACAGATTGGAAGACATGGTAGTATTAATTGATTACAAAAACCAAATCTGACTTCCATAAATATTTTTGTATAGGGAGTCATAAAGGACTGCATTTATGCTTCACATTCAACAACAATGCAGCAGTCTAGAAATTAAATTATGCAATAACAACAAAGCACTGTTTGACAAAGTGTGTAAATCAGTATTTTCAAGTATAGAATGGTGTATTTAATCATTTGAAGTTTATTTTGAACCATCTGTTTATTTGAACCATTGGTCATTACATTGACATACTTCTGATTCAATATTTGTGTAACTGATTAGCTATGATACAAATAGATATGTAGACTGCACCTGATTATGTATGGTACACAAATATTGTATCAGAAGTACTACATAATGTAAAGTACAGATAATGTTATAAAATTATTCAAAATAAACTGCCTGTATTCAATACACCATTCTATTCTAAAATACAAAATGTTGATAATATTATTCAATAAAAAAGGCAGTAACTGTAACCGTACTTATGCACAACCCTGTATATTTTTAACATTATCTGTACTAAAAAGTTACATTATGTAGTACTTCTGATACAATATTTGTGTACCATACATAATCAGGTACAGTCTACATATCTATTTGTATCATAGCTAATCAGTTACACAAATATGGTGACAGATATATAATGACAGCTGGTTCAAATAAACAGATGGTTCAAAATAAACTTCAAATGATTAAATACACCATTCTATACTTGAAAATACCATTTAAAATGGTATTAAATACCAATTAATCACTAATTCAATACCAATTAAATATCATATGACACTACATGCATTTATACATTAAAATATATATTAAAATATATATTTTAATGTATAAATGCATGTAGTGTCATATGATATTTAATCTATAGTTTTGTGATAGAACATTTCATAATAATAGTTAATCATTATACAATAAAATAGTCATGGCATTTAAAATTAAAGATACATTTAATCAAATATACTATATAATTATAATAATATTCTTTAGAATAAATATGTCAACATAATGATGAGCAAGCATAGCGAGTGAGTTGAAATTTATTGAAATTTTGTTAGGCTACAATTAATTGATTGTTTGTTTACCAATTCTTGTTAAAGAAAAAGTTGTACCTGGTACATGGGTAAGCAATACATGAATACACAACTTATTTTTACAATATGAAAGGATACTTCTTGGCTGATTTTCATCATTGATATTTTAAAATGTTATTTGTAGGTGCTATCCAAATTATATAAAACAAAATTAATAGATTGTACAGTAATAATATCCATCTTTGCTAATTTAATTTAGTTTTTTTGTTATTATGTTATATAGTAGAATTTAAACTGTACAAGCTTTTATTTGTAAATCTATTTAGATTTATAAGTTTAATATTTCCCCTTATCCACTTTAATTGTCTTACACAAAATGTATGTAATACAATGAGCTCATTTTTATTCTTTAAAACAGGATGTTTAGGCCTATAAGGTGCATTTGCAATATCTTAAGCAGTCCACCTTCAGCAGTCCATGTGGATTCCCCCCAGATAAAAAAACATGATCATCACTATGTTGCAAGAATCTTGGCAATTAACAAATTTGTTTAGGTTGTGAGAATCATTCTCAACACTTAAACAAATATGTTATTTGCCGAGAATCATTCTCAGAAGTTAAACAAAAATGTTATGTGCCGAGAATCTATATAATCATTTATCTTAGTGAATGTATGTGTGAATAATCTTAGTGATCAAATTTAGATATATTATGTTCCGAGAATTCAGCAAATTAATAGGCATGAATTCAGTAAACAGTAATATCAATACTGAGAATTTCAATTAATATGTGTAGGTACTGAGAATTTTAAATTAATATGCACAGGTACCGAGAATTTTCATTTGATAAGCATAGATACCAAGAATTTCAATTAATATGAATAGTGATCAATTTAATTTTCTTTTATGGTCAAGAAATTAATGGTCAATTTACTTATTAAATAGTGTCAATAATTCAATAGGAATAAATTCAGTAAAGTGCAGAAAGGTTCTGAGAATTTCATTATTAGACACCTAAAATTCAATTAAGAAGCATATGTGCCAAGAATTCTATGAACAGGAACCAAATTACTTATTAATGACTGCTGAGAATATTACTAAATAGGAGCACATCTAACAAATATTAATTTCCATAATTAATAATAATGTATAATAAGCATAGGCAGAAATTTAATTTTCTTAATTATTAACAGGTGCAAGAATTCAATAGTAATAAATTCTAAAAAGTGCAGTAAGGGCAAGGTTTTGAGAATTTAATAAATAGACACCTAAAATTTAATTAAGAAGCACATGTGCCAAGAATACTATGAATAAGGTGCCAAATAAATTACCAAATTTCACAACATACAGTTCACAAAATTGTTATTATAATACTAACCCCTTATCCCAATAAAATAGTTGAAACAAAAGAATCAACAAAGACATCAAAAACATGTATTCATGGTAATATGTATAAGCAGAATATATTAATAATCAATAAAAAAAAATTTAAAAATTGCTGTTATCATGGTGAGCTTTAACTATTTTTTTGTGGAATTAAAATGTCAATGAAGAAAACCGACTGAAATGGTTAGCTAGGGTCCTA
>JAUZND010071669.1:1374-16964 GCA_034780555.1 Coelogynopora nodosa
GGATCGATAAAACTACTTGTACATTGCCATCGGATCGATAAAACTACTTGTACATTGCCATCGGATCGATAAAACTACTTGTACATTGCCATCGGATCGATAAAACTATAAATGTACTTATAACATATTGAATAAATAGTTTTCTATCAAAATTCATGTTATATTTAGGCTATGTTATATTTTTTATTTATATTATTTATGACCTTTTATCAGATGTGGATTTAATATGATGTTTTAAAATATATCCTTTTTTAACGTAGTACAAAGATTATATAATAAATAAAAGGATCGTATTATTATTCTGTTGTAAATATACATTTTACAAATAAGTCAATAAATATTGGATAACTTCAGTTGCTTAAAAACAGTTGTCCCGAAAATTCGACCTGAAATATAATAATCCAGAATCTAGGCCGCAGTGTCTAATATATTATGAACATATAATGTACTATCATCTCTATACCTACCGCAAAGTGAGAGATAGTCTATGCCATGAAATTTGTAGTGAAATTTGATTCTACATATTTTTATGGAGAGTATTTTCAAACAAAATGAATCAAAACTTCTTCTGTAATATCACTCATATATTATTAATAGTGAACTGTTCTGTGATCTATTGAAGAATAAAATTGTAAAAAGTACACTTTTTGAGAATGTTGCTCAAGAGTGTTATTTGTAATTTTATGCATAAAACATATTTTGTTTTTGACCATTTTACCTGACTTTTATGTAAATATTACGTAATTCAAAAACTTTGTTTGAAATGCCCAATTCTTAAGTGAGATGATATTTCTACAACATAATGTTGCCCAATAGATTTGACGTTATCCCACCTTTCTGGTCCCTCCAGGTCAACCAGTTCTCAAAGCCGCCCCCAGGAGTGGGCCTCCCCCTCTCCCACAGCTCCCAACTCCTCACCACACAACGGTCCTCCTCCACGGAGCCCGAAGATGGTGAGGGGGCCCTGGCAGACCACAACCCTCCCCCCCCACCAACCTACAGCTCCTGTGAGGATGATGAGGAGGACGAGTGGGTGGAGGTGGAGGCTCCGGAGAGAGACTCTGGGGAGCTGTTACCTTCCCGTGACAGACGTGGCAGCTATGATATGGCGGTTGAGAGCCGGGTGGATAGGAAGACCAAGGTACTTTGACCTCATTTCAGTGGGACCAAACTTTACTTTAGACTGAGGATTACATCTGATGCCTTTATCGGTTTTAAAAGCTCAGAGTGTTCCGGACATTTTTAGAATATATTTTTATGTCATGTTAAACTGTATATTACAACGTATGAAGGCTAAATGTAAAAAAAACCAAATTATAACGAATAATCCCATTTCTAACCGTCATTTTGTGCAGAAAAGTCAAATCGCACCAAATGTTTCATAATATTATGTTCTCTTTCACCACCCTAGCTATACTACTTATGTATCCTCTGTTTTTTGAAATGTTAATAATAATATTATTATGTTTGTTTATACATATTTCGTGTAGTATTGTGGTTCCCGTTATTCTTTCAATTAACATTAGACGGTTATAAGCGGTACTCTTCCTGCCAATAAACAGCATTATGCATGACAAAATGAGTTGTATAATTCACTTTGACGCGAGAAATCTGCTTACTCCTGTCAATATTGCCAACGATAATAATCACTGTACATAGTAATCACTCTCTCTCTCTCTTCCTCTCTCACACTTCCTCTCTCTTCTTTCATATTCACCCACTTCAGTGGTAATTAGAACTTTCATCAATCGATCTACGCTGATGAATAGAGATCATTAATACAGAATAAATAATAATATCCCTTTTATCTCATATAGCGGATACATTTTCGTTTTTAAATGGCGTCATTTCTGCTGAAGCCATTTGACGTCATCTTTCAGCTGCGGTCATTTGTTCTAAGTGTGATCGCGGATCAGTCTAGAGTTCAATAGTTTTTAGTATAATAATGATTATTGGTCAATTTGAGATATGTCGTTTTATGCATGACTGCAAACCTAAGAATCAAGCAGTATTTCTTGGACGTTTTGAGTAATATTTTTTTATTTGTAATACTATTGTGGGACGTAATGTTTTTCTTATATTTTTGTATAGATGGAAAACATGGCAACATAACTATTTATTAGTATACCTATATACAATGTATATATAAATATGTTGAAACTACAAAGGAAGTCAAATTAATATTGCTCTGGTATAAAATGTTAAAATACACTTTTAAACAAAATCTGTCGTGATAGATTTATTAAACAAATAAATCATTTTGAATAAAAATTGATAACAAATATTAAAATAAGTACTCGTTAAATTGACGTTGAATAAACTAAAGTTTTCACCAATCAATTTGTTCGAAAAATATTATGTTAGGTTTACGGGGACGTTTTTTTAATTGTGGTAACTACTTTAAAGGGGTCATTCTTATTCAAGGTCGTTTAGTCTTTAGTTAATGCCCAGTCATCCAGAGTTACTATCGGCAGCTTTGCTTCGAAGGTATAGATGGTGCAACCAATGCCATCAAAAAGAGCTTCAATCAACCAGGATTCCAAGCTTATCTGAACCTTGAGAGTGTCTTGTTAAGACATCTTCGTGGGAATTATATCGAAAATAACATTGCGTGTCCTGAGACAACATATTATGATAAGAGACATCGACTTTATATCACTTGAAACTCAACTGGATGTCTTTCGTGTTATGATGCTTGAACGGGCAACGTTTCGTCATTTAAGACCACAGGACCGTAGCTTCCATGGTGTCATCACCGTTTTGAAAGAGACAAACTCGACTGATGTACACTACTAACTGTTAATTAAACAACTTATTGGCATTGCTCCTCTTCTTCTTGTGAGCCCAGCAGCCAACGTGTCTCAGGAGAGGTCGTTCTCCGCATTGCGCCGACTGAAAACGAGGTTCCGAATGACCGCCACGCGACCCCACAGTGTGGCGTTATTAAATATTCACCAAGGAGAGAACTGCAAACTTACACTTAAAAGAAAGAAGTGGCAAACGATTTTGTTAAACTTTCAAAAAAGGTTTTTTTTTGGGGAAATTTTGATGTTAACAGAATACACTTAATATGCACATATTCCACATCATGTCGTATATACAATATATTTCTGACAGAGACTCTTGCACAGTACCAGTACCTATGCTGTACATCATTATACACATATACCTGCCTTTTTATAGTTACAATAATTATTACATCTTGGTTGCATTCATATATTTTACATTCTGAAATTTTAGTTCAAAATATTTTTTTGGGGGTCTAATTTTCAAAAATTAGCCCCCCCCCCATCCCCTCTCGCACACACACTCCAAACCGTCAGCTTGCCCTGTATTACACATTCGATCCATAATGTTCTTATATGATTGTAATATTGTATGCTTTGAATTTACTATTATTCAATTTATCACTAAAGTACAATTTAATCTGGATATACCTCATTTATATTCGCATGACATTTTATAGATAAATAGTAAGTAACTTATAGTGATTCCAATTTGTGAAAGCTTTCCCTGTTTCCCAGAATTCATGACGTTACATGAGGATGTATTTATAAAAGAGTACTTTATCGTATTTTGCAAATGACGTAGGCCTACCGTTAATATATGCCACATTGTAACCCAAGAATTATCGAACTGAGAAATCTGCCCTTTTTAGTTTGATTGACCGAGATGGTCCGTCCGTATCTGAAATATTTATGATCAATGTTTCTTGGTTGGAGAAATCCATTAGACTGTCAGTGTTCACAGCTGTCTGCCGGTTATAAAACTGTGAAAATCTTTCGTTCATTCTTGTGTCCGTCTCAACTCTGTTAGAATGGCAACTGAATCCCATGGCATTTTTGATGCTTGACCGATTTATGTCTACACTTTGTATTAGACAGGAGAGATGGACTTGTTCTGTGAAGAGTAGACAAGCAAGTGGCTGTCGTATTAACTAATTTGCGTTGATGAAAACTGAAGACTATAAAGTTCTGACGATATCAATATAGCTATGTTAACCGGTAACCTGCAAATGTCACAATTAATGGTTATGAGGCGGCTGGGTGATTTTTATTTTACAGTTAAATACAAATTTTAATAAATCAATACTTTCTTCTATAAAGTGCATACAATTTTAAGTAATTAGATATTATTTGGTTAATCTTGTATATTACATACAGAGATAAAATCGATACTATGATCATTTAATTAGTGCTCTATTATTTACAGTACAAAATCGATAGGAGAATGTTCTATTTTGAACAGTGCAAACAAAGCCATATTTTTTTATAAATATATTCTATACTTAGGATTGTTGTGCTCAATAACGACGAGTACTTAATCATAATATGCTCTTCATTCTCTGCTAAACACTCTAAAGGCTCATTCAACTAAACTATTGATTTTATCACAATTTTGTTTATCAATGTCAGTTTTTTAACAGACGCATACAAAGTACATAATATTATGCATAGTTTGTGTGTAATGTAAATATATTCCTGTCCCATTTAAATATATTAATTACAGTCTTCTCATATTTGAAGCTAGTTAGAAGTTGAATAGGATACCGTACATTTAACCGAATATTTGTTTATACTATGCAAGGTCATAACCTTTACCTCTTTCTCTCTTGTCCGCGAATATCCAATCAATTAAGCCAAACCGGATCTCTTCCGCTTCCAGTCAACCTGTTCTTAGTATTTAACCCCATGTCCTTCTTACTTCACACAGACGAATGCGTTGAAGAAGAAGTTCCGCTTTTATCACGAGGCGCGACACGATATCAATCACAAACTGACCAACCTCAAACAGGAGATTGCTCACATTGAGAGTCAAGAAATTGAGGTTATGCGTGAGGTATACTACTTGTCTTCTGTAGAAGTAGTAGAAATATGTAATTACATTTTATTTACTCGGGTGTTGTGTATTTCTTAGATGGAAGTTGAACGAGCTTTGTTGGATGGTGAATATGAATCGGAGCTTTCTCAAGTTCGAGTTGATAAGGACAAAATGGCTACAGTAGGAAAAGAACATTCGGAAAGAATTGCCAAAATGGTCAAGGAAAGAGACGAGGTAAGCAGTTAATTTTATTGCTTTAATAATCGTTAATAATATTAATTGATTCTATTGATAATTCTATCGGTAAAATATTTCTTTAATAAATATTAAATTTGTAGTTTTTATGAGTGGAATTTTTATAATAAGTAGTGTAAATTATACATTTTTCTCTTAATATCTATGCTATTATCTGGTGTACATAATAATATATACTATAAAATGAATTCATTTGATTGTAAATGTTAAATATATTTTTCATTACAATGTGTTTATTTTTATCGAACTCTGAATATAAGTTTAGTATATATATATATATGTTTATTTAATGTTTATATAAGTTTAAAATAATTGGGCTTTTACCTCTTTGATAAAAAAATAGGCAAACATTAACGTGTCGTCTTAAAATGAACAGTAGCTGGGTATAATCAATATCATGTAATTCTATAAAATACATTTATCAATCTATGTCGAAATTATAACACTTAATAACTTTCATATTTTCTTAATATTATTGTTTATTCATTTATTGAATTTTTTCCAAATAATTTATTTTATGTGATTTCTTTATTTTTTCATTCAGTTTAATGAAGATGTAAGTAAACCATTAAGAAACCATCTAGTATTTGAACATGTAGACCTTTGCTCTAATTAAACACACCTCATAATTAAGTACATTATATTGTACAACTTTTTGTTATATACCACTATTTATAAATAACATTTTAACCAGCTAATGTAATATAATTCCATTACTTCCCATTAATATATATCCTAACATTATTCAACACATTTGCAGACACCATATAGTAACCAGCTGTATATAAAGTATTGTGAGTTGTAATTCTTTTTGAGTTTTATAAAATGAGAGCGAATTCTCAAGTAGCAATGTGACCCTTTGACTCTAAGGCAATGACCACTTGTTTCTGTTAATTTTCTCTTCTCGAATGTTTCTTGAGATTGTCATTCACAAAATGTATTCTTCGACTTGATTTCACCTTTTCACCGGATTACAGTCACCCAAATCTCAATAATATGAAGTTGTTGTGTCGAACTCAATGAAATAAATTGTTACATTCAATATTCGCTTCTTCTTTTTGCTTATTCATTGCTAACATTTTGCGTGTTGTATATTAATTATTTACTGTATTAAATAATATTATTTCTGTCTGTCTTCTGTGGTCTACTCTACTCCGTCGTGTTTGTGTTCCATTTAAAATGAGTCATTACTTTTCAGTTTGGGACACATGGTGTGCTAACTTATGTATAGCGAGGTTTTCTCTGTGGGTTTTCTAGCTACCTTTTTTCCGTTGTGCTCTAAAATGAGTCATTGGCGTTGACGTTGCCTGTTTAGTTTCATTTGAATAAAATCTGTCTGTAACACATTGCATTTGTTAATTGACGAAGTAGAATGAAGATGGCCAGACGTCGCTCATAAGAAGATGTCCACAGTAATATCTTTATTGTATTTATCGACCACAGTTTTAAATTGACCAATTGTGATATATCGAACAGTAATTGGCTAATTGATTTTCTCGTCAATTCACGTTCTGAATACACGACGGAGATGTATTTCTGTGTGAAAGTCATCTATCGGCGTTCTTTTAGTTTTGGATCGTTTGTGTAGACGATCATATTATAAGGAACTATTAGTTTTACGACCAATACAGGCATCCTTTCTACTGACTTAATTACATTATTCACCGTTACACGCCTACACTACAGTATGCTTGAAGGAAGATTCATTTTCCAACGCACTGTAAACCTTTTTTATTTATAGTTTATATAATATGCTGTAACACACCGATTCTTCTATCTACTCTTTATCTCTCTCTGTCGCTGTCGCACTCGCGCGTTACGATGTGAATATTCATGGCATTTTTGGGACCTTTACATATCAAACTTATACACAGTTTTGACCTGCACTGTAACGGCGATGTTCATCGTGTTATTTATGACTTATAAATTCCATGTGGTCGTCTGAACACTGTTGTCGTGTATTGCCTGTGTCATTAAAGTGTCAATTCACAGGATCCTGTCACGTTGCTATTGGTTACTGCTGTGAAGTATTAATTAAACTATAGAAACTGTGTTTTTTGTGGGATGTTTTACACTCAGTGAGTTTAATTCTTTTTGTTTATGGCCTTGTTTTTTTCTGTCTAATGTTTGGATATATTTGACATTAAACGTTCATTTGTGGGATTAATTAATTATGGAGCTATGTATGTTCGACGGTGAGGAATTCTACGAAACAGAAGTAAGTTACGGTAGTTCCCTTGTTTTTCGATTTATACTAATCATACTTTTTGTAAAATTATTATTAAGTTAGTAAAAAAATCTGAATAAATAGTTTTTATTGAAAAAGTGTATGTTTTAATATCATGCATAGTTAACTATAGATAATGTATTATTTATTATAATCGGTTGATTAAAAAGAATTTTTATGATAATTATTACTGATTAGCTTACGCCGTTTGTAATTTATTTATCCTTACTAGTATTTACTCTTATACTATGGATGTTACATCATAGCTAAAGCTTACTAGCACTCTTTAAAAACACCTAATTGTCGTAGTTTTTATGTAGATATCAAAAACTGAGAACAAAAACCAGGGGTAGTATAATACTAAAAACTAACTTTGACTAAAACTCGGAAAAATCCAAAGATTTCTTAAAAGCCATATTCTCAAATCTAACTCTTGTTTAAATTTAGAGAAATCCTAAAGTTGTTTTAAATTAAGTCAGTTTACTCACAAATAACTGCTAAATTAAAAATTGATTATGTAAACTCTAGTATTTTCTTTATTCATCAATGTGAAAATATTTAGTCCCCTATAGATTAATTGTGATATTTCCTAACTTTATATTTTCAAATTAATTGTTGTGATAACTTCTAATCTATGATAAATATATTATTTTAAAATTTAAAAAACTATATATTTTAACTTTATTGTTTCTAATCAAGCTACTATAAAACTATCTTGTTAATTACTAACTACTATATAAATATTCTGTTAGTGTATACTTTCCACAACTGATAACAATAAAGCTAATATAATAATATTTTACATAATTCTATGCAGTATATAACCTATTATAACTCATAGCATAGTTGTGGTGAAATTCTTTTTTATTTAAATATACCCATATATTTATTATTAAACTTAAATTTATAACTAGATTATTTATCAAATATTATTGATTATCGGTTTATATTTTAAAATTGGAATTTCATAATTTTTACCAGTTATTGGATTCCCTTGCCGTTTTAATTGATTTAAAATATATATTCCTAAAGGATATTTTTTCTTTTTCTCTAAAGGGGATAGGACTGATAATATATGCTATTGACTTGTTACTCTGCAAACAATCAGTTAGATGATTTAATTATGTCATGAACATGAAAAGGAATATAAAATAATTTTGTTTTATGTTTTATATATTGCACAGTTGTGTTGTCATATACAATTATCTTTCCCTACTCTATTATCATTATTAGCCAATCATGTAGATAAACGCCGTATGTAGTGACCCAATTTGCATTAGCTCTTCATATTTGATTTCAGTAGAAGTATCTATATTAGTTGAAGTGGGATCTTCTCTCCCGCGTATACTTATGAACGAATTGAACACAATATGCATCCGCGATATAATATCTATTACCAAAGTTGATTGTCGATATATCGCAAACAACCAACTCGGAAGCCAGCATTATTTCAACTCCAGCTGCAATTTCTGACTGACATGAAAAGCTCCAGAACTAATTACATTCCCGCTATAATAGTACAAACATGATGCCAGTAAAACCTTCTCTCCCATGCCGGTTCACCCTCAGTTCACCCAACGAATCGACATGGAGCGCATGAAGCTGGAGGAACTGGAGGAGCAGTACGACCGAGTAGGGGACCGACTGAGGGAGATATCGCGTGGCCACCAGGACTGTGTGAGTCTGGAGCTTCAGTTAAGAGTCCTCGAGGACAAAGTGGAGTATCAGAGGAAGATTTATGAGGACTTGGAGTTCCAGCAGCTGGAGGTAATTTTGTTGATAATTGAATTTATTGCCATTGTTATTGCATTATAATAATAATCTATAAAAAACCGTTATGAAACCATAACAAAAGATGGAAATTGATATAAAACTGTATACACAATACATATTTACTATACACTAATACAGCTGCATATTTATGGTTAAAACTGTATTGCTGGTAGTTATTAGGTTTAAACAAAAATCGTATGAACTGACGTAGATTTACATTAAGTTTAATATTACATTAAGTGAATGCATTGCATACGGAAACTATTTATTTAAAGCTGACGTCAGTGTAATGAGGATAATTTTTCCTTTTCATTCTCTGAAAAGACAAATGACGTTATATTTAATAAATAGTATTCTCTTGTTTATTGGTTATTTATTCATTTTTTTAAATAATATTCACAAATATCATTGCTTTCCAAGATGGAAAGACCTTACTTATGTGAACATTGCAAGCTTTTAGTTTATTTAAATGTGCACACTATTACGCCTAAACGTTCTTTCGTCATTTAGTATTTTTACTATAAAAATGAATCTGTATCGAATGATATACCCACATCGACCATCACTTCAGTCAACTGTGAAATGTTTCTATCTTATTATCTGTATCTTATTATTCCATTCTCTGGTTTTCTAATTAACATGCATTATAGTATTATATAGTGCAGTAATTCTCAACCAATGCACCACCAGCCTATATATTATGACGCTGTATCTTATAATCGGTTCAAATTAGTCTGGTTTATACGTAGGTCGTGTTATTCTGTATAAGCCATGTTGTCTATAATCAACCGTCTGTATGAATATAGGAAAGATTAGACAAACATTATATTACGAACTTATATTAAAAATGACGCTACATTACTTTTTATACAATTTTTAAAATAACGTTTTTAAATTTTCTTTATTTATTGTATTACTGTCAGAAAATATTTTCTTAAAAATGCTAAACAAATTGATAGCCTACTTTCAATTATTCCCCAGTATTTAATTTTGATTCTTCAAGATTGCAGAATTTGTCAATAATTACAATGTCTCGATTATGATCACTATGAAACTATGACGAACTATGAATGTATAGAGCTAGATAGATTAATACGTGGTATTTGAATGTCGCGCACTTGTACTGAATTAAGGTTATCTCTTATATTTTGATGTATCCATTCATGAAATTCCTATAATATTATATGTCAATGTATAAGAGTTATTTTAGGTATATATTTTCTATGTAGGTTTTCAAAATCATACGTTTAATAAATACGCATACAAATAAATAAAATAATATTGCGCACAAATAACAAATTGACAGACTCTTTAAATCCACAGGTTTGAGTTGCCATCTTATCACTCCAGGCTTGTTTTACACAGAGTACAAGCTATGTTTGGATTGTAAACATTTTCATAAATAATATTTGTGGTTTGATGATAACTCATTCCTTTTCTTTGATGGTTCTGGAGTTTAGTCATGAATGTTGATTTTTCCTTTAAACCATCCTGATATTATTATGAAATTATGTTTCTTACTTGACAATCGCTTTGATAATTTTGAGTTCTTGTTATTTGTGACGATGTTAAGGATTTGAATAGAGCGTATCCATTTACTATTGTTTGTTCAGTAATGAATTAAACACTGACTAACAGATTCAAAATACAAACTGTTGATTGTTCAGTGATTCTTCAGAATAATAAAGTGAATTGTTGACTGGAGATGTGTTTGTATTATCGTGATTCAATATTTAAAAATATTTATAACACTTATGTAATATATCGTACTAATAATAGAGCTCAACATTCCAATTATTCCAATTTATCTAACTATTCTCTGGAGATATACTATTTATTTAGTGATTTCTGAGTTAAATAAGGAATTGATTAATCAACTTTTGAAAAATTAATGTAAAATCTCCGGCGGAGAATTAATGATATTAATTTGTTTACGTTATATAAATATATTATTGTTCTCTATGTCGGATATGATCAGAATGTACTCGCCTACGGCTCATAGATTGTGAGTATTTATATCATCCATAGAGTACAATAACGTACACTTATTCTATACTGTAATGTTTTTTTTATATTTGAATAAACAGAGATTATTTGTCTTGTCACTATCAGCGTTATTACTTTTTTTCGGAATATTAAAGCTTATTTCTATTTCGATTTACAATTTTCTTTTTTTATTACATAATTTTGATATTTTTTAATGTCATGATACATTTTGTCTGCTATGAAGTATCTACTGTTCATGTAGCTTAATGATTGAGGTTGAAGAAGGAGAAGAGTTGATGTGTTTGTATATTTTTATCTTGAGAAATGTGTACCACAAAACGAACGAGTTGTCTTCTTCATCACTTTCGCTTCAATTAAGACAAAAGTTGTTAAATCATAGTTCGAATGTCGTTTACTTGGCAACTGTAAATTTGAAATTAGTATTATCGATTTATTGATTTAGTATGAATAATTATTGAATGTAATACTTCTTATAATACTTCAAACATAAGCTTCAATGATACTACTTTATTATCTGACTATTTTTCCTTTATTTTTGTACCTACTTCACTATTTAATAAATAGTTTAGTTTTCATCAATCACACACGATTTAAGTTATTTCAAGTTTAAAATTACAATTGAGCATGCAAGCAAGCCAGTCACTTAAATAACAAATTTTGCGTTATTTTTTAAATGTAATAAATTAATGAAACATAAGTGCTTGTATTAAACATTGCCTGAACTTCTATTAATGAATGAATTACAGATATAGAACGAATGAGAAAACCCTTTAAAGTGGTAAAAAACAGTAATAGAAAAATGTGATGTAATAATTAACTAATTTAACACTTAAAGCACCAAGCGGGATCAAATTGTATAAAACAATAACCGTTTAAATCGTTGTATTCTTCATGCTGAATATTGTTTTGGAACATACGATACAGATAACTGTTATTACGTCATAACGTCATTACTAATAAAAAAATAACTAAACATATTTTTCATTATATTTCCCCTTTTTTGTTGCTAAATATACTGATAAACAAACATGTGTTTATAGAATAAATTACATATTTAAAATCACAGTAAATAACTACACAATACTATTCTAAATGAATCGAGAACATTTGTCTGCATATTATGTGAACTGTTAGTGTGGGAATTTGACCCCCACCCACTCCCTCCCCGGTTAATACATTCAAAACCGTCTGATACTCCTAGCGTTAATAAAGTTTATTGAAAGTCAAAACTGTCTCTCTATACAAGGCTACTATTTACTTAGCGGATTGTAAGTCGGGTGAGGATAGCGGGCAGGATACACTAGTTTCTATCAACAATTCAGGATCAAGCCCGATTCGACGAAGAGAAGGAGGCGATGACCCGGGACCTGGTCTCCCACCAGCAGCGCCTCTTGGCCCAATACCAGGCGCGGGAGAGTCGTCTCCAGCAGCTGGACAGTCGGCAGACGGAGGTGTTGCGGGAGGCGCGGGGCCAGATGGACCAGTTGGAGTCGTGTCGACAGACGGTGATGGAGGCGCTGAGGAAGGAGCAGCTGAGACTGGGCATCGCCGAGGGCAAGTTGGCCCGCTTGTCGGCACAGTTGGCCAAGTCGAGACTCGTGAGTTGTCTCAATATCAGCTTCTCTTCTTGATAACAGACTGTTGACTGTTGAAGGTCTCTCATTATTGGTGATGACAGGGTGGAGGGATTAGCTTTATATTTTTGTAGTTGACTTTGAAAAACCCGCTTATTTATATAAATAGTAAATTCAGTGAATCTTCACTATGTCGATAAATGAAATGTATTTAAGAGATTTAGACAAATTAGACAGCTGTAATATTATTGCTATATTGTTTCAAATGAAATGTACTGTATTTCCTCCATCTAGTTTGTGGGTAAAGTCTTGCTCTTTTGAATTAACTGAACATAATATTGTGGAAATCACACTATTTTTGATGAAAAAATAAAGGGAGAGAAATATATCCCCTTATTACTTTAGTTATCATGTATGTACGTATATAGAGGTCGTATAATAGAGACGTTGAATATATTAGAAAGTATCTTTGCAAGGGATCTATAGAATTCTAATAATTTCAGTGTTGAAAGGAAAGTATAAGATTCTATATAATTTTAAATGAATACCTTGTCTTATGTATTTATGGCATTGAATTATGTTACCCATCATAACAGGTGTATCTGCTCACCGGAGATTGAATACAATTCCTGCCCCCCTCCTTGTTATATAACTAACCTTTTTTTATTGCTACCACCACAGATCTTCAAAGGCGAGCGGAGACCTATAATATATAGAAGTTCTGTAAAGCCAGCCACTTGTTAGTATACATTCTTAAAACATCAGCATCTACTTGGACTGATATAATATGGTTTGCTACTTGTAACACAATTTTTTAATTAAAACTGATACTAGCAGCAGCAAACCAAAAATGTTTCATCACAATTTTCCTTGGAAATCATGGATCCTAACAAAGTTTTTCCATGAACAAAAACATCCTTCAGTCATATTGTATGACACTGAGTTTGTGGCCAAGGGGGACAGTATATGTTGATCCGAGTTGATGGAGGTAGGTTATTGAAGTTCACACTCATTAATGTTACATGCGAGACAAGGATATTTGCTGACATGGAAGCAAAGAAGGAAACTCCACCATGAAGAAGGAACTGGAAAACCAAATCTCACCGAAAGAAATTGTGGAAGATTAATGTAATTACAATTCATACTGAAATACAACGGAAGGTATCTGGAATCCAACTAAGAGAATGGAAATCTGTAATCAATTTGTCGATATCTCATGGAATGATTTACGAACAACAAGTTGATCAATCTTAATAAGCATGCATTGATAGAAAGAGAAAAGATGACATGGAGCTTCAGGCGTTGAGATATAATGAGCTGGTTCCGTTGCAGCATCTACTTAAATATGTCAACATTTAGTTATTGCTGTGTTCATTTTGAATTCATTTAATAGTTTCGATTCTTGACATCGACATTTCTATTTGAGGAATTATATTATGTATTAGATTTAGAATTAGACTTGTAGAATTGTACGTCAATTATTTCAGAAGGTGTTTATTTGACCATAATTACAACTGTATTAGAAAGCTCCCCACAAAACGGGTTATATTAATTGACACAACATAATTATTATGAAAAGTCTGAACATTATATAAACGTTTAATATTATACGTTTATTGTATTGAGGTGTTTACTCATTTCCCTATCTTTCAATATTGAATATATTATTTAGTAAAATGTAATTCTTTGGTTCTGAAATCCTAAACTAATATTAAATTTAACAGATATTGTCGTTTTTTATTAAGATCGTCCCAAAGTCTCCTGACTTTTGGTCAATATAATATGTCCTAAAATCTTTTAAAATAATTCTTTAAAATCTCGGTATATATTGAAACCATTCTACCAAAACGTATAACTTTGTTAACACTGTTCATGCCATCTGTCTTGTCCAAAAACTACGTAAATGAAGCCTTATTGGCCAAGTGTTGACTAATACAGTCTATAATAAGAACCATTTGTGTATTGTGTACTAAAGAATGGTGTCACTGATGAAAACCGTGTCTAGGTATATTATTACAATAGTGATTCACTAAATAATGTTTGTTCAGAATGAAACTTGATTAGGACCGTTTCAAAGGGACTTCTGGTATAAAATAGATTATTATTGAATTGAAAGGTGGTAAACTGAATGGGTGATTTCGCGGATATTTCAGTTATAATTATCATCTTTGTATACATTAATTAAGTTATAACATTTATTATCTTGATATGCAGGTGCAGCTCATTCAAACTTTGCTATACATTTGGAGGTTGTTTGTGTCCATTTCAGGCAAAAACAATCAGCAAATCAGAGACTAAAGAGAAGTGCGCACATAACGGTGAGTTGATGTCATCTATATTCTCCTTTTCTTGACATTGAGTGATATAAATTGTGAGTTTTTGAGGGATATACCCTTCTCCATGAGTAAATTAATATTCGGTCAATGGCCAAAGGCAACATTTTTGCACATTTTGTTTCAAAT
Source organism: Coelogynopora nodosa (assembly GCA_034780555.1). Classification (NCBI taxonomy): domain Eukaryota; kingdom Metazoa; phylum Platyhelminthes; order Proseriata; family Coelogynoporidae; genus Coelogynopora; species Coelogynopora nodosa. The sequence continues at coordinate 16,494 of JAUZND010071669.1, forward strand.
TCTGTAGTGCGAAAAAGTTAATTGTTTCAACATTTGGAATTGGTTTTAGAACCAGTTTTTGACAATATATATTTCGTAAAATATATACTCGAGAACTTGATGAATTAATACGTGACTCTAAATGAGATAAAAATGGGCCCTTTTAGATCTTATTTAAATTTTGGCTGTATCAAAAGCAACTAAAGTTTTTAAGCTTTTCGGGTGAAACATTTATTTATCAAACACATCCTTGCATACCGCTAAATAATTTATTTATTTATAGTCCCAGAAAATTAATTGAGTATCCTCGGGAAGCTCAATGAAACTTTAATGGTCATTTTAAATATCGATTACATAATTTAATTAAAATCGATATTGCCTGAATAAGTTAACAAGGCTAATTAACAATAATTAACATGTAATTATTGGTGATTTTAATGTCCATGTTAATGTTTCATCTGACCGCTTTGCTTGTAAATTTCTAGCGTCTTT
>JAUZND010071680.1:0-16962 GCA_034780555.1 Coelogynopora nodosa
CACTGCCCATTTCTCCGAGCGACATTACATAAATGGGGTAAGGAAAATACCAACGGTGAATGCCCTTTATGCAACAACTATCTACTCCATTGTCCAAGATATATAATCCCTAGGACGAACGACCCTGATCTCCGAGTTCTCCAATCCGATCCTGACGCAGTAGTCTGCTTCCTCAAAAGGAATGGGCGCCACAAGCGCTCCGATATGGACTACCGTCCATAGCCGGAAGAAGAAGAAGCTGTAGTAGGTCTACGAATAATACTGCAGGATGGGGACTGACAATATATAAAGAGTGTACACAGATCACACCTATTCTTTTATTGTGAAAATTGCTTTTATTTTTTATAGACTTCATTTGATGGATAACAATTTATTTATCTAATAAATAATTGAATTGATAATATAAGAAACATTACATTTTTAATGTCCAATACTTAGCTTACAATATTCTCTAAAGTATAAGTTAAATATTTTGAGAAATATTATTAGGGTCTTATACAAACTTTTTACTAACTATTTCTGAATAAAAGGTCAAAATCTTAAGCAAATAATATAACTACATTAGACCTATACTTACTCCGAATATAAAAAAATTCAATATACAATAGACATAATTAAACTTCGAGTTAATGTGCAAATTTCAAATATAGGCTATGAGGACACCATGAATTATATAGAATACCTAGACTCTTCAACAAAATTAAAGCAAATAATCTAATCAGAGAAAACTAATTTAACAGTCAACATTTTGTTAATTAACATATTTTATAAATTTATATCAGTGGATGGTGTGGGGGATGGAGGGTTGGGTGGTGTTTCACCCTCCCCCATCTGGAAAAATAAATTTCCTATCATCCGATTAAGCTGAAATGTAATATACAGATACCTTCCAAAAATTAATTTATTAACATATTACTTTCAAATACAATGAAAACCTCCAACATAATTTTTTAAAAATTTATATATACTTTAAATATGTTGCTATAAATTTTTTAATAAATCTGTATGATGGATGGTAAAATGTTAACAAACAAAAACCTCATCTTATTCCAGACTTCACCAAAATGATATTTGAATTAGACAATCTGCACGTTTCTGGTAGATTATATCCATCATCTATGTCTTGTTCACCTGCTGCACCTGATAAAATAAAGAGTATGAATAAATAAGCTACATTATCAGTGACATAATCACAACAATTTAAAATAATTAAAAATGATGTAATCAATTAAATTTTTAATAAAATGTAATTAAATTTAGATTTAATATTTTTTTAATTTTAAAATTTATTTATTCATGGGCAACCTGCCCACTTAACAACTCATGCAATAATGGTAAAACTTATTGGCCATAAAGAAAAATGTCTCTCTATAAATTGTGACGTCCAGATGATTCTCTGCAAGTAATGTCTCTTCCTGTGAAAGTGTGGTCACAAAATGGATGGCTTCCATGTCAGCAACTCTCAGTGCATTGATGTCTAGGCTATCCTAAAATTGAAAAAAATAATTTAATTTTAATAATATTATATAATTTTGTTCATATATTAATTATACATTAATATTATACTATATTTTATTTGTATTATATAAAAATATATATATTTATTATATTAATTGTATGTAATATTAAAAATAATTATAGCAACTCTAATAAATATATTATTTATATATGCATACACATATAATTCAATGCATTATACATTGCCATAGGTGTACCTATACTACTTTCTAACATACAAACAATGATAAGGTAATATGTAGGTAAGGTTTGAATATTTTAATAAATTTATGAATTTTAAATAAACAACTTTTGATATATAAAATGATAAAAAGTTTAATAAAATATTAATAACAATAAAAGAATATGCTTCTATGAAAATTTATAAAATTAAATTATACTGAAATATTACATAATATTAATAAAAAAATATGATTGTTTTGTGTTCAAAAAATATAAATAGTAATATTATGTGTAATTTTTTAAATGGATTATATATAAAAGCCTGAAAATTAAAATTATTATTTTTACATTGATAAAATGAATAAGAATACAAATTATATTAAATTAATGTAATATACACTTATAGATAGCACAAATTAGTAGGAGCATTTAAATACAGACTACATTTTAAAAGTAAAACATAAGTTTACAATGCTTTTAATATTATTTTCATTAGAACACAGCTAAAAAAATATTTATTCAATCTTTACCTTTAACATGAATGTGAAAAATATATTATCACTCCATATATTTTTGTAGGAATAAAGTATAGTTTTGCTTTTTTAGTTAATAATTTTTTTAATAAAATTTACCTAGATACATAACAACAAAAAAATTAAATTAATTAATACTACATAGTAACTGTAATATATTAAATAACACAGTTTAAAAAGTAAAATTATCAAATATATAATAATAAAATATATGTCTACTTTGCATAATAAATAAATATTAATAGGGTACTGCTTTAATTAATGTAAATAACACCAATACAAATAATCATAATTTAACCATGGATAATTATATTTACTATTATTATATTTAATAATTTTTTGTATATATTAATATATTTAAAGAAAATTAATTTTAATTATTTTGGTATGAGAAAAAATAAAATTGTATATATGTTAATTGTATAACATATTATAAAGCCATAATAAATAATTTTTAAAATAGTTAATAGTTACAATAAAATTATAATTTGCTTAATTAATAATTCAATGATAATTTCATAAATAAATATTAATTATTTTTAATTTTATATAATTTAAAAATATTTATCAAAAATTGTTTATATTATAAAATCATCATACATACAAAATCAAAGTTTGTATATATATAATATATAAACAAAATCATTATAGTAAAATAAATAATACAAAGCAATTAATTTTTTACTAACTATTATTAAAAAATAAATTGATATTCTTCTTTGCTCATTGCATGTTTATTTATTTGTTTAGATACATACAGTGGTATAATTTATATATATATATTATATATTTATAGTTTTTAACAAAATTAATTATTTTTTTCATTATTGTATAATTTTTTTTTTAATTTGAAAAAACATTTATATATCTATAATATACTATATGTAAAATGTTTTTAATACAAAAGGTTATTATATATATATTCAATAAATCAGTATTTTACTGTATTATACTGTATTTTACTGTATTATACAAAAATTTAAAATAAAAAAATATAATTTTTATATAGCATTAACTTTTATATTTTAATTAAATTAATTAATATTTTTAAATTAAAGTATAGTCTATAATATTTATACAATTTAAATAAAAAATAGACAATAATTACACTATTTACCTTATAAAATAATTTATCTAATGCTTTATTGGTTATATAAATACATTTAGTATAAGAATACTATAATTATAAATAAATAAAAATAATAAAAAATAGGCTACATACTTAAATATTAGTAAAAAATTATGGCATATATTAGTTGTGATTATCATATTGATTCTTTTTAAATTCAATTTTTTTTAATGGTTATTATTTAAAAGATAATATGCAAAATTTTATATTTATTGCTTTGTTTCTTCATCAATAAAAATATTTAATTTTTTTTTAGTAAAATACTCTATATTATCATAAAATACATTTGCACTGTTACAGAACTATAAATTATGTTTATAAATTTAATATTTGTAGTGAAATATAAATATACAATACTTTTTTTAATTATTAGTTACAGTATATAAAACCTGTAATATTTAAAATATTAATAATTTGTTAATTTAAACTACAACACTCAAAATAATTAAATACAAAGCTAAAAACGATTGTGCTCTGTCTATTTGCTGTTTGTACATGCTATGCACTTAGTGATTATTTAATGTGGTTTTTGCTGGTGGATATACCCAAATTACTACCTATGGTGTTATACTATTCAAATTGCTTTTTTTGATGATTTGTCTGGGATTTTAATAAATACTACTTATAAATTAATCCATTAATCAGTAGGGAGATTAGGGTACCTGATTAGAGCTGAATACCTCTAAACTGCAGTTAGTGATCTGTCTCTCTGCTGTTTATACAGGCTATGTACTTATGTAGTGCTTACTTATTACTGCAAATATAAAAAGTGTGGTCACACTGCAAATATATTATTGACCCTATATTATATCTGGAATATTGATTTTTGTAAAAAAATATATATATTTAATTATCTTACGCTTTTATATATTATTAGTTTATAGACATAGTCATAGTGACACAAATTGGTATATTACATATTTTTGAAATATAATATGTAAATAAAATATTAATTAATTAATTGTAGTCCTAATAATAATAATAGAGGTATAGTAAATTAATTAATTAATTATATTATTTAATAATATTGCACATACTTTAATTAAATATAATTAAAAAGCTAATTATATTACCTTCACAATATTAAATAAAATAAACTCCTTATAACTATAAGTTATAAATTTCTATAGATTTTTAATAATTTTATTTAGAATAAATTAATTTAATAAATATAAAATTAACAAAACAATAGGCATTACTCATTAAAAAATACAACATGCTTTTTATATTATTATGTGGTTATATTATTTTATTTTTAGAAAATTATTTTTTTAATGGTGTTCAGAATTGGTATAAAATTTTATTATTCGATACTTACATTATCAAAGCTTAGAAGATAAATTTGTAAATTATTGGTAATTAACTCACTTTCATTTTAGATAACGGATCCATAGCAGGCCATTTTATCCAGTCGTTTACCTTTGAGCTTATGCTCTCTAAAACACTTGAAACTGTTTTGGAAACGGTTGTTTGGTGGATTCCCAAATCATATGCTATTCCTTCTTGGAACCCGGGATCCCCCAAAAATCGTAAAACTGTCTCCATTTTCTTGCAGTTTGTCAAACCTTTCCCCCTGGTTTCTTCATAATTGTTACCCAAAAAATGGTTTGCCATCCACTGTACATTATGTCTTGTGAACCTAAATAACTTCTTATATTGCCCATCATCGATGCATTCTTTTCTATTTTTATAATTTTTTCTATTTGGTAGTACAATATTCATGTATGCCGCCATTTAATAGCCGAAGAAGCTTCAGATTCCGTGCTTCCAAAAAAGCTAAGCATCTGCTGCTTTTACTTATTTTTATTCATACCGATTGCATTTAGTATAATTAAAACACAAAGTAAAAGGTCTGAAGTAAAAGCATATGCTTTACCTTTTACTACCTTTAAAATTTTTAAAGCAGATGCTTTTGCTTTTACTTATTTTTATTCATACGAAATGAAGCATATGCTTCAAAAAACCGAAGTAAAAGCATCTGCTTCGTTTTATTCATACGCCCTTATGTATATATTTGTTTATTTTTTGCAGTCGCTTTGATAATTTATTGTCTCTTCATTATTTTATTTGTTTTATGGTTGTGTACCTCAGGATTGAAATATAATGTCATCATCGATGATATACGTATAATGTTGACCACCTATAAATGATAATTTAATTGTTATTCGAAAACCTGTCTGCAAAAAAGTCTACCCGAGGTGCTTATATATGTGGTGAAGTCCAATAAATAAAACTAAACGGAAAAAATGAAATATGTCATAAATGCGCTATATAATCGTATTATATACTTATTTAATTAATTAAACAAACATATATTTCTTTTAAAACGCTGGTTTAATTCAAGGGAAAGATTAGGAAGAAATAAATATACTGCTGTTCAATTAAGAATACCCATGCTGGTTTATAAAATTATTTAATTGAAAGAACATTCACAAAAAGGATGAAGATTGTGTTAATTAAGGATAAGTTAACAATTTTGAGAAATAAAGAGAAGAGAAAGACACGCGGTTATCAAATACGTGAGTGCTGAAGCATCGGAAACTGATGATTATCTGGAGAAGAACGTTTGAGATTTTTAATAACTACTACACCGATCTACGTAGAAAATGGATTGAAAGTACGACTGTGGATGAAGAAGAGTTGCATTTTCTGAGTTTATTAATGCAGATTTATGCCAACAAGCCATTTTATGCTATCGTGAAATAGCAATTATCTGAAACGGTTAATTTATTCATATTTTAATTATTATAACACTTTAATTAATACAATATTTGTTGAATTTCTTTATTTTTGTTTTCCTCCCTGTTGGGATGAAAGTCAAATTCTGCAAAGTTCTATATTATCCGGAGGTTGTCTAGTCAATTATTGTTAATAAGACGGCAGGTAATGTTACAGTCAAATAGTGAAATTGACTTTATTATAAATTAGTAAATGTAATAATTATCATTATACGTAATGCCTAAAATATAATGAATTAAATGTTTAGGCATTATACGTAATGCTTGTCATTTTACTATTTGCCTATATATGTGGTTGTACGAATCATACAGTCGTTTGATTACATATTATACATTTATGATTATAATTTGAATATGTATTAAAATTACATACATATATATTTAGAAAAAAAATCAAAATATATTAGAGCATACAAGAACAGAATAGCTACTGGAACTAACTATATAGCATTTTGACCTACTATAATCTAGCTGTATTTAAAAACTGCTGGTATATCATAACACCCATATATATCGTACATATCTTTAGAGACTAAACAGTTTAATCATGCTTATATATGCGTGTTAAATAATAGCTAATCATTTAAGTAGGCCTTGTTATTGTCATTTTAAACTAATTTTTGTTTAACCCCTATTTGCTTAGAGTTAAAAATCTACATAACCCTTTGTCAGTGTAGAGGGGGGTATACAACACCTCTTTTTTATATTTTGAAAAAGTTTACTTTGAGCGAGCGAGATGTACATAGCGAGATTATTAAATAATGATATATGTATATCTATGTTTAAATATTTTGTTAGTGAATGAAAGAATTGTCAGAATAAATTTATTTATGGACTATAATAGCCTATAAGTGAGGAAGGTTGAAATTATAATTATTGAAATATAGTGTTATAATTATATTTCAATAATAATCCCTACCCCACATTAAAACATATAACCATTCACGGATAAAATTCTCCTAAATTTGATATGTAGATAATAGTCCATATATTTCAAAATATATTGTGATTTTTTAATAAACTAAGGACAAAAATATGTAATAAAAAAATCGTATATTACATTCCAAAGAAGCACTTTAAAAAAATATCCCAATTTTTTGACTTTATAATAATAATTTGAAATTATTACATTATCAGATTCACACGCACCGCAACATAGTGAACAAGTTTCTAAAATTATATTCTAGCAGCTATGGTAAATATGTACCATGCTCCTAACAAAGTTTTTAAAAATTGAACTGTATGATGTAATTAATCCATAACATCTAATAAAAAATCATCGAAAACTTATTGCAAGGTATTGATGTACCAAATCATAGCTCAACCTGACTGAGAAGTATGTTTTATCAGGGGGTGTAAATTACCAATTCACTCTACGCGACGGAGATAAATCTACCGAAAGGGTCCATGGATAAAAAGTTACCATTGACCAATAAAATATCACATATTCAACTAACTGTAGGAGTACAACAAAATAAATGGGTCAATGCTTTTTTGTACATATATTCCTAGCGAAACAGAAAATTGCACCCTGCCTTATAGTCGTAAAAAATCTGCTCCAATCAACAGGAAGCAGTCGAAATCATCAATAATATTTTTAACATTTCGAACGTTCAAGTAAATTTTCCATCATATAATTAATAGTGTATAGAGTAGATATATTATGTTTATTAATAAAACTAATAAACCATTCTACTGTACTGTCTTAATTGCAACGTTAAATATAGTTAATTTTAAAATTATATATATATATCATTTTGAATCTATATAAAACACTGCCTGTCATTTATTGAACATTAGTAGTAGGAATGAAACTATATTGAACACAATATTAAACGTGAAGCTAACACTGATAAATCACAGCATTAAATAAGTTATTAAAAAATACATGTTGAATAAAAAGCACTGATTCATAATAAAATGAAAAGAATAGAAATAAACAGTCATATACAACTACTTTTGTACAATTGTCATGTTTAAAAATAGGTCCTAAAACACGAAAACGTGAAAATAGGGTACGTTTAATCGCACAAAAAATTCTTATTTATTACAACAATATATACACAGAGAAATATTCAACATTTTCTAAATAGTGCAAAAATAATTTTAAAAAAACTGATGTTAATCTTCTTTGAGTTGTAGCCTAAAACATATATTTACTAACCACAACAAAAAGGCCACTACATAGCAGAACAAATTACCAACTATTATGACAAAAATTCCTATCTTGTATAGCAAAATTACAATAGACTCCACAGGCATGTAACATTTGTTTATCGTATAGTCCTTGTCATTGATTTTCATCTGTAAAGAAGATGTAATATTTTTATTATTTTTAAATCAGAAGTTATGATATTAAAAATGGTTTATCATAACTTTTAACTCAATTTTAAATACATATTGATTTGTAAAATACCAAATCCGACTTTTCATTAACTTCACTTCAGCTATAATTATTATTTAAATAATATTCTAACGTAATATATTTAAGAAAGTTAAAACCATGCCTAATGAATTTTTAAAATATTTTAATTAAAATCAAAAAGATATATTTCAAACAATTTTAGGGATAAAATTAGCCAATTGTTAAAAAAAAAAAAAAACATTTATAGAGGCGGAACTATCAGAAATAATAAATTCATTATTTTTAAATTGAGACTAAAATATTATCAAATTAGAAACTGACCTTGTCATAAATTTAAAACCAATGATTGAAAAAAGAAGGAAAAATAGGAATTACAACATAGTAACTAATTTCACTCAATTATTTTCTGAGAAAGGTATATTTTCTGATTTTTAGTTAACGTGTGCTGTTTTTTCGTTCAATTTATCATTTACCCGGATTTCGCCAGTCGTAGGCACATCTGAATAAATAAAAACAGTCAAAGATGAGAACTAGAATCCAAAAAACTTGATACAAAGGGGGTGATGGTAAGGGATCACCACACAGAGATAGAATATTTTACAGTGTTGCCAGACTAATTTCATTAAAATTTCGAACGCGGACAACTAATCTCCTAAAAATTTGAATCAGGGCGACAATATTCGGGCAATGCTGCGCGACAATTCTGGATTTTGGGGTCAGAGCCCCAACGTGGCCTGTTATGGAGTTAGGGTAGCAAATCGCCTCGGGAAATTTCGTTGTTACTCAAATCCGGGACATTTAATTTTATTTCAGGGAAGGAACACTAAAAAATATATTTAAAATTTACGATTTTTCCAAAGAACCGCACTGGACATTTGGAACTCCTAACCATAACGGCCCTCACCATACCCTGATATTTCAACACTATCAGGGTTCTCACACTTATACGTCTTAGAGGTAAGAGAGGTCAGCAAGTTTCTTCAGGATGTCCTCACGGATCATCTGAATTGTATCCACTTTTTCTTTGGATGACCTTCTCAGTGCATTTGATTGTACAATAAACTTTGCCTGACCTGTTTCTTCTACTTTTTCTGCCAGTTTGTCCGCATCTTTTTCCAACGACTTCTGCTCTGCACCTTCTAAGCCTTCAATGTCTGGATTTCTTCCAAAGCATCTGATCAGCATTGCGTTTCAGCTGTTTCTTTGTCTACTCTTTTCGCTTCATTTCGTCCAAGTAGAAAGCATACTTATTTCGTGCTAAACTTGCGGACGCAAGAAGTGAAGGCGTTATATTTACATTCTTCACGTGGTTGATGATCACTCGTTTTGAAACAAGTACCTTTTCTGACAAGTTAGTAGAAGCTACCTCTTTGTTAACGGAAAAGCCTCTTTCAACTGTGGCTTGTCCATGAGAAAGAACAAGTATTTGGCGCTAGAACTGCAACAACCCATTCGTCTCCTTTACCATTTCAAGGCGTTTATGAAATAACACATCTAAGTGGTTTTCACCAGGAATAAAATGGTCAAATTCCTGACGTTTCAATTGGTCTGAATGAACTTCCTGACGAAATTCAATGAATTCTCCGGTGATTGTGTCACACTTGCCTTCCTGCACCTATTTGGCCTCTTCCTGCACCCATTCAATCTTCGAAATGTAAAGTAGGTTGTCATTGTCATCAAGATCAATATTTAATAAATAATTTGTACTAGTTGCATCTTCGAGACATCTACCCTTGACAATGCGAAGAAGCAAATTGCGCAATAGCTTTGCAATTTCAATGGGAAGAAATGGCAGAATAGGATGATACACCTGGAACAGAGTAAGGAATGGCTCAACAACATATTTTGCTATTACCATTTCTTCTAATGTCATGAACGATTAGAGTTTTCTTGTACGTAGACACTTCTTCAGCTCCGGTAAAAATTCTTTTACCTTTGGCCACCCTAACAAATCGATTATTATATATATAATTTTAATTGCATACTTAATTAGTTTTAAAAAAATGTAATGTACTGTTCCATTAGTCCTCTTCATGGTCCAAACTAAAGTAGAAAGGAGATCATATTTTAAAAAGTATGCTGTTTGAAAAAAAATATAGTTTGTACTTAGGTTAAAATGTCCAACAACATAAAAATCTACAGAAAAAATTCTGCAGTCAGCTGAAAATCAAGACTATTTAAGACCATTAATCACAGTTTGCTGAATATCCAGACTTTTCCAGAAAGGTCCAAAAATTCAAGACTTTTCAAGTCATGTGAGAACCCCGTTTCATTGCAGTTTTATATAAATAAAAGCAAAAAGCGGGCATTCCTGAAAATATCCGAACAATCCGTAGTCCTGCTTCTGATATTTTAAAGTTTGAGCGAAGTTAGTAAAGAATTCAGCAAAAATCTGTAATGGAATTATTTTTGTGATTTAAATGAGAATAATATTGAGCTACATATACTGGGACAATCGGTAATCGGAGTACTCTAGAGTTAAAACTCCCCTGACAAATAATACAGCGCGTTTATGCGATTCACATCTACGTGTTCAATTCATTCTTTTGTCGTGTTGAGAACAATTAACAAGAGAAAAAAAGGTTCGAAATCTATAAATCTAAAAGTTTCCTAAATATTGCAGTGAACCATTAAAAAAAAATTGTATTCGTCATTTTGTCATGTTAACGATGACATACCAAATGGAATAAATCAGAAGTAGAATATTTTTACAATTTTAACTAAAAACTTTGATAAAATTTTATTTTTATGTTTATCTATATTATATTGAAATTTTGAGAAAAAATAATTAAAAGAAAACTATTTATATTATAGTAATAATAAAATTACAATCCCGTTATTATAATAATTATGGAAAATCCATTCCATATTAAATTATTTCGTACACTGAATTACAAAATTACTGTAGCAGACCAATAAAACGAAACTTTTAATATAAAATACAAGACTATCAATAATTGTATTGAATGACAACAGATTAAAATACCAACCAAAATGAAGCTGGGTGTGTTGATATTGCGCCACGAGAAACTGGGAATACTCCACTCGGGGACCTCTTCCTGTCCAAGTTTGTGAGAGATGACACAGGAGTGGTGCGTATGCCCAGAAATGACCAGACGAGGTTGCACCTTGTTGAGCAACTGAAGAGAGAGGCGAGGCGGATGAGTTACATCGATGGGGGCCACGACAGAGCTTGGCAAGACTGATGTGCAGCCGTAGAGGATATTTATTAACTATAATTAATTATCTTCTTTTTGTCTGATGATGACAAAAATCTTATGTAACGGATATTATAAATTCATAATAAATAGTTTGTAAACACTAACAAAGTGCTAAATCATACCAGATATAGACTAGTGTAAAATCTAAAGTTCCTCACAATTGTTTAGCCATCCTTTTAAATTTAAAGACTTGCCATTTTATAACTTTAGGCCTGTTTTACAGAGTACAAGCTATATTTGGATAATTAACATATTTTTAATTAATATTTGTGATTTAATAATAACACATTCTCTTTGTTTGACCATTCTGAAGTTCAGATCTGAACGTTACCTTTCCTTTAAATCAAATTGATATTATGCATTATAAATGTTATACTTTATTTGGCTATCGCTTTAATAATTTCTGGTTCTTTATTATATTATTTTTTGGTGGTGTTGATGAATAGAGTGGATTTTAATAATTTACTATTAAATTAGCTACGTAACAAGAGATTGATTTTGCAAAAATAAACAACAATAACATAAAATATAAAGTCTGGCGGTACCAAGAGGGGTGTCAAATTAACTCACTTTTGACACAATTGACTTCAACCTTAATCGCTTATTATGTAAAATCTACTAAGGCTATTGTTCTGAAAGGTTTAGTATTAGAAAATAATTAAAATCCATACCTTCAAAAACGGCACACCAAAACCGTGAAAGCGAAGGTGAAATCGCATTATTATAACGGTATAAGCTGAATAAAATCCATGTAATAAACAAAATCATTGAATAATAACTTGACTTCACTAATTTATCCAAGGAACAAAGGAGTCACCTTAATAGTGGCTTCCTTGGTAAGACAGTCCACTCCGGGTTTAGTGGGTGCTGTTTTCGCCTCTCCCACAGCCGCATCAGGCGAATCGGGACAGGCGGCGTCACTCGTGCGAAACAAGGGAAAGTGCTGGAGCAGTACCGGCCGAGAATAGGTTTCTTTCGTCAGATCTGAAAGGGGTTTACGTCAAACTTTAAAACAGCTAATCCGATTTGTTGTATTGTATTATTCCAATTTTGTAATTTCATGTTTCAAGGAAGGAAGGAAACAATAACTGTTTAAACACTGGCGGCTCGTAAATATATAGCTGAAATAAATAATGGTAGTCAAATACAATATTTCGAATGAGACAGAGCAATAAAAGTAATTTACTATAAGCGATATATCCAGAATAAAAAAATTATAGAAAAATAAAATAAAGATATAAATCACTATGTAAAATAAACTACTAAAAAATACACAAATCAGTAAAATGTGATAAACGTTTCCAATAATATAATAATTTTCCAGTAAACAATAAAAATTATTTCAAAAATTGAAATAACCATTAAAAAATTGTTAATAATTTTTTCCAACTTTTAAAATTTATATTGGTCTACTGATAATTATATTCCAAAGGTCTAGCCCATTATATATTGATAGGCAAAACTATTTTAAAACTATTATCTATTATAGTGGATAATATAGGGACAGATCCAGGGAAGGCCTGGTCTAGGCCTAGGGGTCATGTGACCTTCCCTAATAGTAATGTTGGTGCTCCTGGACTAGGATGCGCTTGTATAAAAAGTCATGTTATATGTAAAAACAGAAATTTCATGTTTTTCTGCAACATTGTAAAAATTCATGTAACAGTGTTCATAAATAAATATTAATCAACGATTTTATATGTAATAATCATATACCACATGCTATAATATACAACGTTGTTATATAATTAGAAAATTAATAAAGTCATGTAGGGCTTAAAATAGGATAATTAAATAACTTTCTGGCAACAATGTACAATTTTAGTCGAGCGCTATGCAGCCAAAAACTTCAAAGTGATTAAAACGTATACATTATAAATTATGTCTAGGTCTTTAAAGGACCTTTTTAATACACATTTTGTCGTTATCAATTTGTAATATAATATCATACATACACGGTACGTACAGAATTTTACAGAGGTGCTTTAGACTGAATTTACGCACCTTCCCACAATTTTTCAACCAGCATTTAATTATAGCTCTGTTAAAGTATTATCTTAAAAACAGTCAATAAAAAATATATGCAATACATAGTAGTTTTAAAACTTTTATTTGTCGAAGTACAAATGTATGCGTGGATTGGTTCAACGTATTTACCATATTGGTGGTGACCCGTTGGGTATGCAAGCTTACTAACCGCTGTCTCAATATTTAAATATAATAATAGCTAATATATAAATAATCAGTTGGGTCCCATTTTAAAGGGCCTATATTCAGAAAAAAGGACTTTAAAGGACTTTAAAAAATGAACCGGTTCCAAAAAAGGATTTTAAAGCACCGTAAAGGACCTGCGGCTACCCTGTATACCCGAACAACTCAAGACGCTTATGGAAGTCTATTTAACCAGACAGGATATAAATTGAAGGTCTTCCACTTAACTACATATTACAGATAAATATTTTGTAACGATTTAGTACATTATGGAGTAGTTTTTCAAGATTTTAAAATAGTCAATTTAGCGACTATTCTATTATAATTACAAAGCAGTAGATATGGGGAAAAAACTGGTTTCAAACATTTTTAATCAGTAATGTTGCCACAATAGTTAACAGTAAGCGCTAATTAATCAATCAAATTATGTTTAGCCTAAATTCTTTATGATACAACATGTTTTTAATTTCGTTAGAAAAGTATTCTTAGAACATTTTGAAACACGCCATAATTTTTAATCAATAATTAAATAATATTCTACAAAAATATGTAAATTCGAAAGTGCATGAATAATTAGGTAGGTACTAAAAATGGCACTGCTTCTTGGATCAAACGAGGAAAGTAACTTGCAGTTATGTTTTTCACTATATAATATCCCCCAATGAGCAGACAATCACCCACCTCCACCCTCGAACTCGTTACAGTCTCTCCGGCGCCCCTCCTCACCCCCCAGCGGCGACAGAGCAGCACCCCGAGCACAGGCCAACTGTCGGCCGATCTTCTCCAGGCGTTGTTCAGCCTCATCACAGAGAAAGCAGCCGTCGTCCTCCAGGGCCATGCTGTTCAGCAGGACGAAGTGGACCCCGGACTCGCTCACTCGGCGCACAGTTGGGGCCTCGAAGCTGCGCCGGAACCGAAGGTATTTTTTCCTAGTAATGCTAGGGTGGGATAAGGAGTCGGTTGACAGTACAATGAGTTGGCATGATAGTGAGTTTAAGGAGTTTTGATGTTTTTTGAAGTTAAAGAAGTTTTGATGTCATTTTCCCTAACCGACATCCTAGAGATGTTTTCCTCAGGTTCCTTTAAATTGCTCCAGGTATTTATAATATATTGATTATCTTTACTTTGTCTATATTATATATATATATATCGATAAAAAAGAACTATATAATAAAGTAAAAAATCGATTTATATAGTATATATACTTTATAGTCAATGAAGTAATTAGTCTAAATAATGTTATGTTTTTGTTAAATTTATACAATTTTATTTAGTTTGCAATGTTTTCTAAATGTGTTGTATTTAAAAAAAATCGTCTTTCAGAAATTTGTCAGGTTACGTGGGAACTATTATGTAGGTAGTAAAGATAGAAATATGGTGCATTCATTTTTTTATAAAATTCGCCATTGTTTTAAGCATTGTGCAGTAATTTATTGCATAATAATACGTAATTAAACCAAGTGAACAGATTAAGAAAACTTTTTTTGTTTCCTAATATGGATAAATGAATTTATGAAAACACTAGCACAAAACATTACATATTGTCAAAAATGTTTGCATATAAAAAGAAAAGTAGACAATTGTTGATAAAGCATTGTGTACAGAGAAATTGAAATTATTTTATTATTCTATAGATTTACAATTCATATGTTCTTATTATATCTATAAGGATTCGATTGGGATTGAATGATATGAGATATATAAATATTACGAAAATAGCAATAACAAATGTGATTTTAAAATAAAGAATGACAACAATAAAAATAGTCGAGTATTATTATTTCATTCAAATGAATGTTATTTAGGCATAGATCTAACCTTATTCTTTATTTAGGTGAGTCGAACCCTTATTGATGAAGAGAATCTTAAATTTGAACGCATTAATAATCAAACTAATGGTATCCATATTGAACGTTTCCTTTATAAAATACTCACTGATAATGGAAACCAATGTCATGATTACCAACAACCACTCTCAGTTTAGTGGTGGTATTATCGTGGCGAAACATCTTGGCGAACCGTGTGACGTGTTCATTGTACTCATCGTCAGAGGCCCACTTTCCCTCGTCCAACAAGTCACCAAGTACAAAAACAATGTCCGGTGAGTGGATGAACATTGCTGTCTGAAAGGTGCGTTCCATTTGCCATTCTCTACAGTTATGAACAATTTAGAATAGAATATATTATGTTCTACTTTATCAAAAATTGCATCATAATAAACGCTGCAGGCCTAGGCCCTATACTTATTCTTACAAAAATGCAATATTGAGGATATTATCTTTAAAGAAAATAATTATAAAAAATGTAATAATGATCGAAAAAATATTTAGCATCTTAGCTATATTATAAGTTTTTATTTATTACATCCTAAACAACTCTAGACTGGCTTGGTTTGGCTATGATCGTAATAATTTTTACAGATATACGAACAGTAACCAATAACATCAAGGTATTTTTAATCCAGCTAAATCACACAAATTGTAATCTTTTACAAAATATTAACTGAATTAATTGTAAATATTAAAAGTATAATTGTTATGTATATTAAATAACTTAAATATAATACATATACAATATAATATAGTATAATAGTAATTGTATATTTGTTTGTTATTTACATAAGTTAGACGATAAGTGAAAAATAACTATAAGATTAAATAAAACTATAATATTTGATTAATTCAATACCTACCTTTATAATAAATTATATGAAATTATTTTGAATACAATTTGTAACATTTTAAAAAGTAATGGAGAAGTTTTTCAAACTCTATACAGTATGTTAACATTAATCTGCAGCATATTTCAAATTGTTTGAAACTGAATGAAAATCAGTGGACTAGTGGTTAAAATCGATAGCTTATTCGGCTCAAAGAAAGATCAAAATTACTATCATTAACCCTTCGTACGTGGAGGGGGGGTATGCAACATTTTTTCAAATAAATTAGGTTTTTGATTGAACTATAAAACGTATGATCCTGATTTTTTTTACACAGTAACTAAAATATTTTTATCTAACTAAAAAATATAACAAAAATAATTTCGAATATTTTTACATACCAGAAAAAATTGTGTTATTATTGAT
>JAUZND010071691.1:0-16962 GCA_034780555.1 Coelogynopora nodosa
CTATGCCTTGAAATAAAAAAATTCTATATATACAAACTATTATGTATCAGAATTCATTGATGTTTTGGGTAAAAAAAGTATTTGATATTTGGTCCTTTTGAGAATCTTTGGCCTAGGTTATCGTGAAATCACCCATTAGCTCAACGTTTATTTATTTTAGTAATATGTGCGAGGTGGCTTTGAAACATAATTAGAAACAATTGCTTATAGTTTTTTTTTCTATTCTGAACAATTTTCTGTTAACATTTAAATAAATTTTAAAAAAATATTGAAAAATTATAAATATATAAAAAAATTATTAGTGTGTAAAGTATTTATACATGATAAATGCTGCATTCACATTTGTTTTACATGCATAACCACAAAATAGACTATTTTGTTAATATATTCTCCGCTATAATATTACGTATGATTATGACTGCTGGATACCATTTCATTGAAATAAAAAATCATAATTGTGGATTTTCTTTCTATTCATATTTATACACCGGTTATAGTTTGGTATATTTATTGTAATTTATATTTTACTATACTCTATAAAATATAATATACTGCATAAAACACAAAACGGTTAATGTAAGGCTCTATTTTGCAAAAGATCTCAAAGAAGAAATGATTATTAACAATAAAATTAAAATATATTACTGAGCCTAGTGTTACTTATTATTATGTGTATATTTCTTATATATTTATGTGGTTGTGTTATTTTTTTTAATAAATTGCAATAAAGTGGCAACATTGCATATTAATATCCCTTAACCCTTCGTATACGTGGACATATTTTGTAGTATTTGATATGTGGAAGGGGTTATTTTACCCCCCCTGGAAAAACAAACTTCCTATCCTCCAATTAAGCTGAAATTTGGTATACAGATACCTTCTAAAGACTTGTCGAGCTATTTTTATTTTCACAAAAATTAATTGATTATTATAATTCCCAAAAAAATATATGATTCTTAAAGCTCTCTTTTGAAGTTTTTCAAGGATTTAGGAGTCTCGTAGGTTTAACCCGATGAACAGAGGGGCAGCATATTCTATTATGCTGCGAACATTAGTGAAGTAAATTTTCAGAAGGGATTTCTAGTCGATGATGTTTTTAAGTCTTCTTAGGGGATGGGGTATACGTTTCTGGACGCGCTCTTAATACAGTTGTTAATGTGGGTGTTCCATTTTTTTATTGGTGCTGAAAGTCACACCAAGGAGTTTGATGTTATCTATGAAAGTAAGAGAGGTTGTGACGTTATTTTTTGGTGGTTGATAGTTTCGTGTTATGCACATGATCTGGGTTTTCTTGTGATTTAGTGTAGGACCAAAGTCAATGCAGTCGGATTCGATTTTAGAAATAATGTTTTGAATTTCGGTGCCGATTCGAGTAGAGTCTGTATTTAAGTAAAGTCGAGGAGTTAAAACTCTTCAGGTACCCACCTTGGTATAGCCTACTCCTGAATACACGATTACATAATTACATATGGTGTTAGATCATTTTACAGATTGAGTTCTTTGTTGAAGGTAGATTTTAAGAAGAAGAATTAATCCTTTGGGAAAGTTAGTGTTAAAACTAAAAGGGATGTGCTTAGCTTTTCTTGAGGCACACAGTCGATGGACTTGGAAAGGTACCTTATCTGTTGCTCGAATGGTCAAATTAATCACTGATTAAATGTAAAATATTAGTATACCATTACCTTTGATATGACCATTTTTACATATTAGAGAAACCTTCAAGAATTTGTAATTCCATTTTGATTAAATTAATGTTATCGTTATATATAATATATGGTATAATCATTTAAAATTTTTGTCCAATATGTCAACTAAAAAATATACCTATTTAGAAATTTTGTTCATTCTTAACCCTTTATAGAGGGAGTCAAATTGACCCAGTAATTATCATTTGATCGTTTTCTACTCAAAATATTTTTTTACGATTGTTGTACTAATTCTAAAATGTTCAGTATACCTACCTAATACTTCATACACTTCTGATTCTATTTATTTTCGTGAAATTTACTGAAGAACTTGAGGATTAAAAATTCATTACGGTATACTGAAAATGTGCTTGAAATAGCCTTTTGACTGTATCAAAATATAATAATTTTTAGAACTTTTATTGATTATGTACTTACATCCTTGCATGCTTGCATCTAAATAATTTTTTGGTGCTTTCTGAAAACTATTATGATGCCATTAATGGTCAATATTATCCTAGCACCATATTTCACTCAATGTTTTCCTTACATTATTGCATTATATAATTTACACATCTTTTTCGCTAAATAGACGGCTCATCATGCATGCATCTGATTAAAGATCAAATTAATTATGTATTTAGAATCGTCATGGAAAACTACAACTTATTATTATAAATTAATCAACAATGTTAACAAGTCCACGTTAAATAATAGTTGGTCCAATTTCACCCCCATACTCCATCTAAATAGTGTTGCAAAAAGTCTGATGCTACTATAAGATTGAACTAAGCAATTTGAAAATATAGATCATAATAATATAAAGTCATAATATTCAGGAGCAAATTAAAAAAAATTATTTAATGTTCTAGATAAATATAATTTTCATTAATGCTTGTGTACGTTTTTGAATATAAGATTTTTTACTTTTTTAAATAAGTTTACATGTGCTGTCACCTAATTTGACATCGGATTGTCACCAAAAATCTGTCAGTATTTTTTTTTAATTGACATTTTTAAAGAACTGCCACTTGTATATGTATTTAACCATTGAACCAATAAATGTATTAACTATGTCATTTTGTAGAGTAAAAATCAATTAATTTTGTAATGACTCACTATACAATTAATTTAACTTCAAGTGATCTTGACCGCAAGAAAACAGCCTGTTTATTCGTACAGTTAGAAATCGTAAGGGGTGTTAATTCATGTCAACTTAAGAATCCTAATTGGCTGTAATATACAGTGCAATAAAAAAATTACTATAAGGAAGTTGTTGGCTTGAAACACTTTCTGGGGTTTGCAGGCTATGTAGTTTATCGTGACTTCCCTGCAGAATAACCACGACATAATATACCGTATTAAATGTGTTAAGTAATTATAGGTTATAGGTTCTCTATATTTCTGCTAGACAGAATGGCGCCCCCCGTAGGCCTAATGTATTCGTGTCGAAAGTGCCGGGTTACAGGGGGTAACTCTCTATCGTACAAATGTAACCAACTCTTGCGTGAGTGGGTTTTGAAATGAGGTGTGAATCAGCCAACTTATATTATACACAGTATGCTTCTTTGTGTGATAAGAGCAATTTGTTCAAGGTTAAAGGGTATATTAACAGATCGGTATATTATAAGAGCACCTGATTTTGTGGTAATTTAAAAAATGTAATAGCATCCATTTAGAGCATGTTCTCAATTTCAAGTTATATTTTGGTGCTTTAAATAGTGTATATATATTCTATTATAAAAGCTATATAAAGTAATTAATAAAATTTAGCACTTAATTATCGAATTATTATTTTTGTTTATATTCATGTTTTGATTAAGCGAAGTTAGTTCAACCTTTCAAGGTGTGGGAGTTAGCAATAGTTACTGGCTCTTATAATATTGGCTAAAATAACGTCATAAGTTTCACAATTTGATTTCGAATGTACAAATTTAAAATATTTGAATAATGCATGCTTTTAAACTGATTATTTACATATACAATAGTTATTTTATATAATATACTAAAAACGTTTTATAATATGTGTTTTCTTTATCATCTTGTCTGTTACGTTAGTTTTGTACAAATTAATTTGTATTTGTTTTTATGAATTTAATTGATTTTTATAAAAACTTTTTTTAATCTTAAAATTTGATTACTTTCATCTTTATTTTACAAAATAGAATTTTTAATTGAATAATACTATTTTTTGTGCAATTTGTAGAGATATTTTATGGATATATTTTTAATCTCATTATACCTTAAAAATATATCTGAAAGCAAGCCAAATGAAATATTCTGTACTCACATCACAAATAAAAACATAATTTAATTATATAAAACATATATAATTACACAACATTTGTTTTACCGTGATTATGACATAATTTTTTAAAAATTATTATTTTGAAAATATTTATGTTTTAGTTAATTTATTGGTTGGTTAGTTAAATAGTTATTAATTATCACTTATTATTGGCTTTTTCTACAGGGATATTAAATATATTTTATAACCAAACATAATTAGCGAAATATAAACAATTGAAATTAATCTATGATATATTAACTGATTATTTAACTCATATCCTATATTAACACATGGCTGGCCTTGGCGGGAGGGCAGGGGGCATGAGCCATGAGCCCCCCGTATAATTTTTATGTCTCGGTTAAAAATGACTCAGTCAGTTAATTTTTTAATTGTATATGTTTGTCATGTAGGCCTATGTTTTAATTCTGTCATAAAGCACGCACCTATATAGAAAATATAAATATAAACTCTACAAAATAACATACTAATGAGTCATATTATATAGGCGAATTCAAAATTGCAATATATAACTTCATTTTTCACAAAACATGCACAAAGTTACAAGAGAATTATTCACGCAGCACGAACACATTAAGTGTCACATACACTCGACCAACAAGGCTGTTAGCCAGGAACGGGAGAGTCCGAGAGAGGGCTCGAACCTGTTCCGAGACCATACCTTCGGCATCCGCAAACCAGCGGTTAACTCTTCGCAATACAACAAATTGTTATCTCAAACATTCAAATTAGTCAACCTGCTACGAATGCAACAAGTGAGAGTTGAATCAGCTGCCTATGTAGAGTATTTAGACCTATCTGCGAAACACAATGGAATAACAGCGGCTGAACCACCTGATGGTCTTGACCATACATAAAGATAGAACTAATTCTTTAGATTTATTGTCTCTTTTACTAGAGATTTTATTTCCAAATCAGAGCGACGTATAAATCAGTCTGAAAAACTCTACTATTCATAAAACTCAAATGTTATTGTGTATAGGTGCCTATACCTATAATATCTATATGTATGTGTTTTTAATTCTTCTGAAACTTGATAATGCTTGAAAACAAAATTCATAATAGATAATACTTAATGTATCATACATAAATCATTTAGAAATATTTTTATACTAATTTTGTTTTTATATTTTAGTATTTTCATACATATATAGTATAAACAATTTTTTGCTAACACTCAAACCCCTCTTATTAACATACCGCCAAATTAGTATTTTCAATAAATAAAATAAGAAAAGCAGGCCCGAATTATTTTTTACTTAAACATACTATATATTTATATATACCGACTAATTTGTACATTCGATAATTAGTACTTATACTTTCTGTGGGACATTTAAGATACAAATTAACGAGGTATTACTATAATTTCGTTTCCTTGATCATCCTTTCGATGCCTGTGTTTTCTTTGTACTTGTATATACGAGTATTTAGTATAATATTCATTATGTATTGTATATTTCTTGTATCTTTATTTATAAAAAAAAATTATGGAAAAATAATATTACGTTTGGGAGAATTAACTCCCCCCAAATAGAAAAATGGCAACACCGCCATGTAACATATATAAAGTTGGTCTGAAGGAAGCCATGCATCAATGCATATAAACAAATACATCCATAGCAAATATACATAATCAATACATTAACAAATCCATCCATACATTCAATTGCATTAATTTTTTCCATATTTTTAATGAAACTAATTAATTATTTTTGCCAGCTGTGACATAGGTCATTTATTTGATGTTTTAATTATTTTAGTTTCCAGCTGTATAATCCTGACTAGTCTGTAAGTAAATTCATTAACACCTATTAACCATTTAGTATAACCTGAATGATCAATGTTACATCATTATGCAGCTATATTTAGGCTTAGCCTACATAGGCTACTGTTGCTCGGTAAAAAAAAACGAGTTAAAATTATTTTAATTTTTTTTGTAAATAACAATTATCGATTTCAAATATTAAAGTTATGAATAAAGGTATTTCAATATTTTTTATTTACCTTTCTAAATTAAAAAAGACTTATTCCAAGACAAGAAATCTATGTAACAGTACACTATACAGCCTATGTTGTAATGAGTGATGGTTAGAGAAAGATTAAATTCTCAATCCTGATTGGTTGAGGTGTTTTCCATTCCACGAGCTAATCTCATACTGGCGTGGAGGAGGTAGTTTGGGTTAACCTCTCAGACCCTTTTGATATTAGACTTCATTTTTTAAACGGATTTATTGTGGTGTTCAGTTTTTGTTCGCACAAAGTTTTTGTTGGATTATTATTATTGTGTTAGCTCCACAGTGTTATCGTTTTTCGGCACAGTTTTCATGACAACAGTGACATCCAAATTTAAATTGCCTGGGGATATTATCATATTGTTTTATTTGCACCAGCTAGTTTTTGATTGAGTCTACTATCTTGGTGCTCTCTTCTATAAAATTAAACTGAATAACAGAACGCCATCGATATTGATATTCTGGGAATTTTCATTCATATAAATTTGTTGTAGAATTATATATATATTAGGTGAATTATTTTTTATAGAGAAATATATCGTGTAAATGTAAAATGAGGACTATTTCTTCAATTCCGATGTTTTCCGTTCGGATGAAAACCCGATTCCTGTTAGTGTTTGTTTTCTGTTTGCACCAAGTCACCGGCGGATCGTCGTTCAAGGGTAACAAGGGCCAGCTCAATGGACCCTGTCCCACCGGTTGCAACTGTAAGGGACTCATTGTTGACTGCAAGAATCAGAATTTACTTCGAGTACCGCAGAACATACCAACTAATGTCGAGCGCCTGTAAGTCCTTTCTTGATATAATTAATTGTACGACCTCTTCTGTTAGAAATAATTAATTTTTCAGTCTTTGGGGTAGCATTTTATTATTAAATTATAATGAATATTTTAAAATAAAAACTAAAATTTATTTTGTGGTAATGAAATTTATATCTATAAAGATGAGAAATGTATTTTTTATTCTGTAAATGTAGGAAACTGTCGGAGAAATATATTATTGTATTTATATAATTTTATATGTAATATAACAATTTTAGAATCGAAAAATGGTAAAATTGAATTATTTGAAAATGCAAAATTGTACAAAATTGTTTTGCAAAATAACATCTATTTTATTAATTAGGATTTAATCTTTTTAGATATATTTATTGAAAGTATATATTTTATTTTTATTGTTAGTGTCATTTGTGTTCACATACAATTTATTAAAATTATATAATTTTGATCGTCGCGATAGAAAATCTATACTAATATTATTTACAATTTTGTAAAATAATGAGTACACTTAATTATATATAATAATGCGTACACTTATAATTTATTAAAAAAGTTACTTACCTACAAAAAATATATAATTTTGAAATCCAATACTATCGTTTGATTAATGAAACAATCTATAATAAACCAATAGGTTTCGTTTTCGGAATGTATTATATTTTTATTAAATTGAAACTTATTGTAACTACAGAAAAGTTTTTATATTTTATAAAGATGGTATATTTCAAAAGCTTTATTAGAGACGAATGGCACGAGCTTATAGCTTCATAGTATATATTAATTCCCTGTTTATTATATAAAAAAGGTTTAGCACCTTTCTTTAAAAATCATCAACTTTATAATAGGGCTATAGTAAAACAATAATATTATCTGTTTAAGTTAATACTACTTGTTAAAGGCTCACCAATAAAAGTAAATTAATACACAAATAAATTTAATGTGAAAAAGTTAGAATTTATTCTCAAAAGTAATGTGCAATTCCTGCTATATAGAGGTGATTAAAATTTTTATTTTATTGAACAGCTAATTTTTAAGAGACGCAATATTTTCAGTTAACATAATATGAGGGGAGTTGTTTTTTAAGCGGGTGTTAAGACGGATTTTAAAGGCTGTATATATATAAGGGGATGCAGACTTAAACTGAGATAGAAGATGCTTGAGAAGGAGATAATAATTATTATAATGGATACAAGTTATAATTGACATGTTCTTTATATAAATAAATGGAGTTGAAAATGTTGTATTATATGTTTCATGAAGTAGAGAAATTCCTAAATGTTTGTCTTGACCAAATTTTACAGAAGATTATTTGACGTGTTTGACATCAGCAGCGCAGAAAGGTTTGAAATGATTTTAATCTATAATATATATTGAAAATTTGTTTATAATTTATTTTGGGTACTTATAAATAATAATTGAAAACGTTAATCAAAACCTAGTATTTTTCTCAGTAGGCCATGGGGGCTAAACTTTTCTTTTGGTAAGTTACAAGGCTTATTGATTATAATTTTTTTAATGAAAGGCAGAAAAAGTACAAAAATATTTTTTTAATTGAAAGTGATAACACAGTTTTATATATCTCATATAAGCGAAAATTACTATCTTTTATATTGTAAATTATGTGATAAAGTTCCTATTGAATCAGATTTCTATTATTTTTTTGTTTAGTACCAGCACAAGTTTATTATAGTTGATCTTTGAATACTATATAAAAAATAGTAATATGTAAATAGTTATACTTGGTATATAACTTTTATAGTTAAATGTGCAAAACATTTATTAACATCCATTTTAAAAAGTACTATACTAAACTGTAGTACGTAAAATATTTCGAATATACGTATTAATAACATATACATTTCCATATGGCTGCCATCATAGATAGATAGGATCCATAGTTGCCATCTAGCTGTGTGTACATAACAAAAAGTTTAGATTATTGTAAAACTAGTTTTATTTAAAATAGTCTGTGTATCTTCGACTGCTGCGCGATAAAGATATGATCTTCTATATAATATGTTAGGGACATATTCATCCTAAATACTGGTACTGTCATGTTGTTTATATGGCCGTTTATATATAGTTTATAAAATTTTGACATAGGTTAAGCTTAACCTTGCAGATCACATTTCAAGGCAATTAAGTATTTTTTAATCGCCAGATATATACAGTGACACTGTGTAACTTTTGATAGAGATCCGAATAAGGTGTTTTAGATTTGATGTACTGTAAGTCGCTTGATATTTTTAATGTAAGAACTAAATTAATGTTGCACAATTAAATAGAAACATCTAATAACGTTCTTCACAATAAATGTTCTAAATTATAATTTCTGTTTCAATATTTTTCTTAACGAATATGCAAGTCTTTGCTTTTTTAAACTAATCTATATGTAAGATCAGTTTTAAACAAAGAGCATAATTGATACTACAATATAAATATATAGAGTTCCTTGAACTTTTTACATTTTTGGTATTGTCGATTTTACACAAATTCAGTAATTTCATAAAATAATATGGTGCAAAATAATAAAACAAAAAGGTAATGCTGTATGAAGACATTTCTTGGAAAACCCTTATTTAATCAAGTATTTATAATAATGTTTACAAAATATATTGTGCATTTTAATGTAGACGTTATAGAACTCATGTCGTATAGGAACTAGTTGGTAGATTATTAAGGCGCAAAAACGACTGCGTTGTGTAATATAAAAGTCGTATGCATATATGATATTTATAGATAATTTACAATATATATAGTAATATGTATAAGCGTATATTACATGCATATACATATATTAATGGTTGTAATTTTATTGAAAAATAATAATAAACTAGCATTTTTTGTGACATCAACATCACAATATATTTAATGCTTGCATCTTTTTACGTAATATGTACTAATTAGCTATGCTCCATGAGTAACAGACTGCATTGCACACAATCCAGTACACACTTGTTAAAGTATATAGATATGTTAATAATAAAATTGCTGAACATTATGTGGATCAGATGGATGTAGTATTTAGTCAAATAGTATAGGTATATGTTTTGTTAATAATAAAATTGCTGAACATTATGTGGATCAGATGGATGTAGTATTTAGTCAAATAGTAGGTATATGTTTTGTAGAAAATATTTTAACATATATTTTAAGTTGTTTTAATTATGTATTTATTAAGAATCACTTACACACTTTATAATGGATTCATATATATGGTTTAATCTTTTGTCGGTGGAGGGAGGATGAACCCCTATTAAATAATAATAATAATTAGGGTTTATTTAAAAATTAATAGAGGTTTTGACAGGTTCGATTATAGTACACCGCCTTACTGACGTATTTGTTAGGGATTTGTTGTTTGTGTACATAATTTTAATGCCTATCTTTTGAAATGAATTATATATAATTCCTAAATTCGTACATTCCTTGTCCGTACATTGAAAATTTTTAGTTTTGCTAAATTTTTATATTTATATAACGTTTTTTTACAAAAAATGTACAGGTGTAAAAATAAATGTAAACTTTAATAAAATTTGGTATACATATATATCTATATATATATATATATATATATTGTATACTATATGTATACTTAAAGGGTGTATTATTGAATATACTATATTCGTATGTCTGAGTAATATTTAGTAAATCATAATTTTTTAATAAACCGAAATGTACTTTCTTCTTGCAAATTTAAATTGTAAAGTCTAAAGTCAATTATCTGCAAATAGACGAAAAATATGTATGTGTCATATTTTACCTTCTTTGCATTCTACTGGGTTCATTTGAAGATTATATACATACATTAATCCTAATAGAAAAGTATGAATTTTTATTAAATTGGTAGCACGTCTTATACAACTTCGTCATCAGAAAATCAAAAAGTTTGTAAAGTTAAAGCTCAATTTATTGATAAAATAGTCGTCAACTTTTGCTGTCTACATGTAGACCGTAAAATGAAATAATTTCATAAGAGTATAATATGGTAGGTTATTGGGTAATGCGAAAACGGATTTATAAATCAGTTAATATGGTCGTAAATTAGAGATGAAAGAAGATATACTGTAAAAGTTATACTATAGTTCATTACAGATGTCTAACAACATTATTGGTATACCAATGGTATGCCACTCTAATCTAATCTATTGTATACAATAGATTAGATTAGAGTGGCAATGCTATATACTCTAAGGTGCTCCTCAATAGTTAATTATATTGATAATATTTGGACCATCTACAATGAGGAATTTTTATGATATATTCTTAATATTTTAAAATATTTATTGTCTTAATCTCAAATGCGCATCTTCATACAACCTTCCATATGATAGCCTTACTCTAATTATACGGTTTCATTTTACTGTGTACATTCATTGGAATGGCCGGGACGGGAGGGGCAATTTTTGTTCAAAATTTTGTTCATATTAAATAAACTATTCATAAAACATATTAATTGGAATTCTTACATTTTGTAAAAGGGTGCGTTTTAATCAATCACGTCCCCTATAGCCTACAACTTTGAAATTTGTGACACCTTATCAATAAATTTTTGTTTTTGATTAGTAAATCTTTATTTTATTATAGGGATTATAGTTTCAGCCACATATATTTTTGATATTCATTTTGAACGTACAATATGATGTTGTAGATCGAATATGCTATCATGTATTTAATATTTTTATTTACATATTTATTTATTTACTTATTAATTCGTTTAACCCTATTTTAAATTAAACTAAATTAACTTTAACTTTATTTTTTATTTTTTATATGGATATGCTTTAGTTCGATATATATGATTCAATCTTTTGTTGATGTTATTTAATTAATATTATGTATTATATTTATGTTGTGTTTATTTTACATCATTATGTTTTCAGTAGCTTAATTAATTAGTCTATGTAGGTTTATTAATCTATATCAAACCGAATAATTGATTAATACTATAGTCGCAGTTTAAGATATCTAAACTAGATAGCTCGATAATGTTATTATTTCTATTTGTATCAAGAAAAAGACGGCTAAATATGTATATATATATATATATATATATATATCGCAAAGATACATTGAAAAATACGTTTCTCATGTTGAACTATGAGAAAAATATAATTAGACTGAGAGGTATGATTACTGTTCAATTGTATGAAATAATTTGTTTCAAGTATTATATATATAGCGTATGTGTTCATAAATAAGGCTTATTAGACTGTTCAGTTAAATATAGAGCTATAGTACATTAAAAACAAATATTCTAATATTTTAATTGTTTAGGTATGGTAATAGCGAATGTAAATTATGGCAATGTATATTCGTATCTATTTCGTGTATATAGGCTTATAGGTATATTATATGGTAGATGTTTATCTTTTACATAATAAAGCCTGTATGCCATTCATTTGGATACAACATATATGCAGAGTGTAGCTGAATGTTGACTGATAACAGGCATAGTCGTACGTCGTGAACTGAGCATTACATTACTGGAAGCTTGTTTTAAATAGAAAACCTATTTTTTTCGGTAAATGTTCGTGTATAATTTTTATTTTATAATAAGAATTGTAAATATGCTTATTATAAAGTTTATTTAAAAGCACACTATATAGGAGGAAATATCATGCAATAAAGTTGGTTTCCTATATATTAAATAATAAAAACATTTATTGCGAAACAAATTTGGATTATAATATATATTTGGTCAAGATATAAAGGCTAAGATATTAAAAGTGTATTCATATTGACATGTCGAGTTCTTACTGTATGCATCCTAACTACATATATGCTTTAGTTATGTATATAGGTTTGCATGTAGTAGCATGTTTTACTAATAAATAAACTAATCAATATTAAATAATGTTTACATATATACATCAATATATCTCTTACGTATAAGTTATATTTATTTTAACTATCGACGAAAGCTTTGTAATTCATTAATGTCACGTCCATGTTTTCCTATATTTACAAAATTAAAATATTTAACTATAGTCAAATATTTTAATATGTAGATATAGAAAAACATTGACGTGCAATCTAGTTATAAAAGTCAGCAAAATATTCTAAATTTTCAACTGCTTAATTAGTTTGAATTTTCACTTTTAAAGGACCCATTTATCGAGTATTTTCATTATTATTTCAACCAGTGCATTCAACTTTGTAATTATAAGGAGGTATAGCTAGTCATAAATTTTACTAATTTGGACAAAAATCGATATACTTAAATTTGAACACTACACTACAGTTAATTTCTAATAATTGTTTTTATTAATTTTTTTGTAATGTTGCATAGTGATACGTATACTTTATTTTAAATATATAACAGTATTTTTAGGACATATATTAAAATTAGGACATATATTAAAATTAGGACATATATTAAAAATGTAACCCGGCCTCCCCTCGATATCATAGGATATAATTGTTATACTTTTTTTTTGTAAAAAGTCTTATAGTTTTTGTTGTTAACATTTTTAATTAACTTAAAAAAAGTTAGCCTAAGTTAGTAATTAATATATTGTTGAATTGCGGATTCAATTATTTTAGACCTAATTTGGTTTACTGTTGTTTGTTTGTGGTGTACAGTATAATTAGGAACGTATATAATATCTGGTATAGTGAAAAAATTGCTGGGAAACTTTTTTGTAACTTTAAATGATTCATCTATATTATATTAATTAAAGCATAACATATCACATGCCTGACCTATATATTGTGCTATTATATATTTCTTTATTACGTTGATGGCACTCCATATAAACCTTTTGTTTGTTTCGGTTAGTTTTCAAAATAGAATATAGAACGGATTATTGAACTTGTCACACGCGGAAATTGTTCACCTAAAGTGGAGCATGTAGGGTCTCTTAGAATGAATAATTTACAATCTTATTTTGGGCTTAATTTACCACACCCATTCCACTTATGAAGACCCTATTTTCCTAGGGACAGTGTCGACATATTGTTGTAGATTATATTGCCCCAATGTTATGACCGTTATTAATAGCAGAGCTAGTGCTTAGGCGATTAGTACGTCATTTAGTGTAGAACAAAGATATCTAGAGCTCTAATATAATACATAGTCGTTGATATTAAGGTAAGCGATGACCACTGTCTAAGGGATTGCCATTTACTTGTGTGTATAGGCCTACCTTCCTATTTTTATACAAGAACAACCAACAACACAGCTTGACTGACAGAATGCATTTCCTCTTTTGAAGCATTCACACTTCGTGATTGGCAGAACAAAATATGGGTACTGTAGCACCTCAAATCTAGTTCTCTTCTCTCTTCAATAATGCTATATTCTTTTCAGTCTGATAACACTTTTGATACTACTTTGAACGGGTTATGTTATGACTTTATATAAATATAATCATTTTGAAGTTTTAAATATACTAAAAACCAAAAATATTATTTTTGTCATATTATTATGTACATATGACATTTAATATTTATGTAAACATCTTAGAACTTTTTTACAAATAAATTCATTACACAATCTTAAGAAATAATATTATGTATCTTCTTTTATAGTATCTTATCAGAGTAAATTATTTTTCATACTATTTCATGAAACGATTAATGACGTTTTTGAGCTGGATTTATTCCTTATTTAATTATACATAAATTATAACTTTGTGTACGAAATATAGCGGCTAACGAGGTAATTGTACAAGGCCGAGAATTATAAATGAGATGGCTCACTCATGAGTACAACAACTTGTTTATTTCATTCTAGAAGTATACGAAAAGGCTTGAAAATGAGAAATAATGAGAATAATGAAAATGAAGCTGTTATCTGAACTCAAACGTAATAACTGAGATATCGAAAAAAAATATTAAAAAACGGAATAGATAATTTTGAAAATAATGTCATGTTCTTTAATCATTTTAATTAATTTAAAACATTTTGGCGGGTTATGTAGTTTGTTCATGTTTTTATATAATAGCATTATTAGTTAACTTTATAAGTGAACTATGTAAATAACAAGTATTGTCAACATATGTTTTATAGACTATTGCTGTACCTATTTAATAATGTATAATATTAAGGTAATAGTATTTGTGTTTTTAAACGTACAATTTTAGACGTTTTAGTTTAGCGTTTGACGTTTAGACTTTAGACTAATCTGCCATTCTTATACAGTATTAACTTTAATCAATTAGCTACAGCTATAAACAACTTTTCTCTATCTTTGTCTTCATACCTGTGACCAAATATAAACTTCCTATATTATTCACCCGTATTTGCTGAATGAAATTTGAACAAACCACTTTATTCGTTACCACCGAATGTATAATACTGTATCTTCTAAATTTGAGTCGATAGAGTGCGGTTATCCCATTATTTCAAGAAAGTATAGGAGTTCTATGTAATATTTACCTATACAACCACGTGGTTCGGTCGTTAAATTAAGAAAGGGTTCAAGAAGGAAGGGATGGTATAGCGGAAATGGAAACTTTATTTACCCAAACAGTAAAACAAACATGCTTTGAGGGAACGCAGCGAATGAGAAAAGGAGTTATTTCCTGTATCTCCGCGGGGAAGGAAGTCTTAATTATTGGTTTTCAGATGTGTCATTTTAGTGTCAATGAGTTGCTCCACTTTTATTGTATTTATACATCTGAGTACATTTCGCTATTCCTGGTATTGTGAATCACAACCGGGTGATGCAATGAACGAATTAACCGGAATCTATTAATAATTGTGAAAAGTCGACTAAACTAACATACTATGTAATGTTTCATACAGATGTAGATATTCTTGTTATAACTTACATTATAACTTATTATACCTGAGATTGATGACAATTTAACACAATTAAAAAAGAAGACTTTGTAAGCCAATTAAATGGTATTGAAATGTTTGCTTTAATTGGTTGTTTTAAATGGTTATTTCACTTAATATATAAGATACTACTATTCGTGTTTTGTCTTTCTATAGAAAGACAAATATATATATTTAGACATTTAAAAATATATTATACTTGTTTTTCTTAAACTTTGTGCGGAAATAATGCAGTATTCATATTTCTTTAATAAAAAATGCGTCATTCGCGGCATATATACAATATATACATGACCAATTCCTAATGGATTAGATCAACTAATATAAGGCTAATCATTTTACTTATTTACGTACAACTGTCCTATTAGCGGGATTGCATTGTATATGTAATATGTTCATTCTGGTCAAGTCTTCCCTATAATATTTCTTGCTAATGAAGAGTAGAAAATTATTAACTTATATGTTTATTAAAAAAAGTAAAATTTATCTTTTTTCACGTTTATATAGGTTATATATAATTTTTGCACGATCCATATAGTCTAGATTGCGGTGAATGAGGGTATATAGTAGAAAGACTCTATATACAAAAATGGTATTTTATATAACAATATGATATTATATAGGCTATCATAGTTATTGACAGAATAATATTTTTAAAATATTAAAAAATAATATTTTAACTTTCTGCCAATATTTATATAATTTATAAGTATGAAATACCTTAAATGTATGTATTAAAAGAACTTTAAATTATAGTAATATTTGTATTATATGATTTCAGAGTTTTATTATGTATAATTAATTACATAGTAATATTAAAAAGCCCCATGTGGAAGTGATGAAAACTTCCTTATAGATACTAAAGAAAATAACTGTAATTATATCAAAATGCTTCATGAAATATAGGAAATATTGTGAATTTAATTAGCTATTAGCTACAATTAAATATAATTAAATATTTTATAAAAATAATTTTTTTTGCTATATACAAAGCACATAACTTTTGTCAAATGTTAAATTCAGAATTAAAAAGACTGTTTATGATTGTTTATGCATATCATTTTCTCTGGAATTCAATATGTATTAACATTTTAACACAATAAATGGACAAAATGGAAGGGTGGGAGGGGGCAAATGGTCTTATATGTAGGGTAAGTGGCCTTTTCTCATCATACAATAATCGATCGTTTTTTTAATGTTTCAGTCAATTTTCAAACCAACCGATTTTAGAAATAAAGAAAATTAATAATTTTATACTTAGAATAAATTAATGAAAATTAGGATATTACTATATGGCGGACCATAGGGTTCAGTGTGGAAATCTCTAAGATTTCCAATTTAAATGAGGTTTACCTGGTAAATCTCTAAGAATTACAATTTAAACGA
>JAUZND010071702.1:0-16961 GCA_034780555.1 Coelogynopora nodosa
AGAGAGAGAGAGTAGGAGAGAAAGATAATGACCTGAGAGAGAGTTTAGGAGAGAAAGAGAATGATCTGAGAGAGAGTAGGAGAGAGAGAGAGAGAGAGAGAGAGAATGACCATAGAGTAAAGCTTTATTGACATTGAAAGAACAACAACAAAATTCCTCACTCGAATCGAATACGCGATACAGTTACTCCGTTTCAAGAAAAGAAAACAACCGAAGTAATGAAACAAAATTGCCGATATAGATTTCGCATATTTAATTATAAAAAAATAACAAATAACTTGATGAAAACGTCCTTCCTGTTTTCTTCTCATAATATAAATAATGGTCAATCTCTCAAGAATTTGCTAAAATTTTTAACATTATATTTTTGAAATGATAATAAAAACACTTTCGACACTGTCGACATAGATTTCACATCCATCATCAAGGGAAATATTAACCAACAAACTGGCCCAAGCAAGTCAGAAAGAGGAAGAAGACAAATGGCCCGGGGAGAGAGAAAAATTAAATACGAACAATAAAAAGACGGTATAAAAAGGATAGAATAATATATTGTAATGGACAATGGAAGCAGTCAAACGCCGGATAATCTGATTGGATTGTCTAAATCATCCTTACGAACGGTAGCCTAAGTTAGGGTTTTCTCAGCATGATAAACGGTTTATACATAGTTTATTTGGTTCAACTTGTGGTGAATATCATGCTATTTCAATATTAATTATATAAACGCTACTTTGATCAAGGCTCTCCCGCACTCTCTATACATACAGGCATAACTGAACCCAGCAATGAGTCATCGACCCATGATCAGTCACCAAATTCTGTTCTTGGCAGCTAACACGATGGTGGCCTGGCTGGAAGTAGCATAATAATAATTCACAAACTTCTCTAGCTCACTTCTCCTTCTCTCTCTCTCTCTCTTTCCCCTCTCTCCAGTATCTATTAACCGTAGCAGATTGGTTGCTTGCATGTCTTGGAGAGGAAAAGAATTTATGCTGCCTCAAAGTCAAGTGCAACATTGAAACCCTGATATTCTGGCTGGGAATAGAAAAAAGACATGACACTAATAAGTCGATACAGTCATAAGTCTGGACAGTCATAATATGATATTATACTGTATATATAAGCGTTTTACAAACTCTTTGATTACTAGCAATCAATGTCAAAACTAAAAACCAAACGGCTGACTTAAAATTGACCGCGCTCATTTTACGTTTAGCAATGGTCAAAATTCTGACACTACGCACAGCTAGGCAGCAGAGCTGATATACAGACAAAACAGGTGGAAGTGTGAAAGTGTTCACTTCATGCTCTAGTTTGAGGACACAACTCCGGAATACTATACACACGTAGACGTATTTTGGGAAGCTGAAGGAGGAGGGGCGGGGAGGCAGGCAGGATTACTAATTTCCTCTGGCATCGACGCGTGAAAATGCGGCATAACCATGCGACGTACACAAAAATCAATTAATCATGCAATATAAAAACGTAAACAGGCAACAGATTTAAACTAAGGTGAACATTTAAAAAAACGGAATAATGCTTGCTTAAACGCCTCTGCCGTATATTAATCAGTGTGCACAGTTTGGAGAGAAGTCCTGTTTTGCTCAACTTCTCGCTTTAATTCTAGTCATGTTTGAAAAACACTGTCATACATATAGACCGAGATATTAGTATGGTTTGGTGTAGACGGCGTAAATTTCACCATTATTCAACACTATGATGCTAACTGTTGTACTACTTTGCAAACCTGAAAATAACATATTATACTTCAATGGTGTCTGATATATTCAGATATCATAGATTTGCTACCAGGTTGATGATACAGCAACGCCATAGTAGTTGGTCAGGGCAAGCAATACAGGCCATTGGCAGTAGAACTATCCAGAAATCAATATATATATATATCGATCTTTAGCAGACAAATCAGCCAGTATAGATGTTATCAGAATAAAAATATAAAGTAGATTTCCCAGAAGCAATTAATTTAACTTTTCAATTTCTGTCGTCAAGAAAATACAAAGCTCTGGTCGCCCAAAGCTAACACACGGCGGATAATCGGAAAGTCTTTGAAATAATTAGGATATCATTGCATCAACAAATTAATAATACAAATGTCAGGAAACATGGAAAACATTGTATACAGAAGATATCCGGTGAACGTTATACATATAATTATTTTAAACATTAAACTGAATATTCTGGACGCCAACCTTTCACCAAAAAAACCCCCCCGGAACACAAGCCTCTGATTCACTCCAGATCTTGAACGAGTCACGAAGTGACTGGAGTGGAAGTTGTAACGCGAATCGATAGTGGAAAAGAACATGAAATACGATTTTATAAATAGACTCGCTCAAAGAAACACAGTTGCGAGATATAAATAAAGACGTAAACAAAAAAGACACACACACCCGAAAAGGCTTTCAAAGGCTTAGATAGCGAGCCACTCTGAGCTAAGATGATTTAAAATGGGGACACGAGGACTAGACGTTGGAAGACAGGATTGAACTATTTGCATAGTTTGAGGTGAGTCGAGGGGAACCAACCGACCGCACGCACCAGTCAATGAGTAACTGGGGATGCTGGATCAGTCTAGCGAGACATCGATTACACCATGGAAACAGACGCTGTGGAAGTGTGTTATGAGTTGTCTTGGTTCTATTTATAATAATTAGGCATTGCCTGTGTGAGAGTGACTGCCAAAATACAATTAACTGAATACATTGTATTTATACAAACAATGTTAAATTTGTTTATTTGAACATGGTATCTCTGATTTCTCGATAGAAACTCAATATACAATTATATAGATATCAATTAAATAAAAACTCGTGCTTAGCTCTAATAATAATAACAGTATGGCTTGTGTGGTGAAGTTTTTAATTGCAAGGGTTCTCAGTTTTAAAATCCTACGAAAATAGATAACTTGGAAACATAATCTTACAATCAATGGCCGATAACTTCGTCACCTAGTACTGTTGGTTTCATTTCGTTCATATTAAAAGTGACCTGTTTAATGAATATATATTTGGAATTAAATATAATTTAATAAAACAGTACCTACTATTGTATTCTTTTCAATTCGGATATTGATTTATCTATGAAAAATCGAAACGAACAGTCAGTTTCAAAGCAGACAACACAATATTAAGTGATCTACAGTAATGAATAACATGGTTTGTTATAATATGCTTATAGTTCCCCTGCAAACAAACCTCTTATTTATTTCGATGCGTAAGACTAGACACTACAAATCTATTACATAAAGTACATAGCACGTCGTATTTCAGAATATCTGCTGAATTCGATAGTTTATGACAGGCTATTTAGTTTAACCTATGAACTACAACTC
This sequence comes from Coelogynopora nodosa, assembly GCA_034780555.1. Lineage (NCBI taxonomy): Eukaryota > Metazoa > Platyhelminthes > Proseriata > Coelogynoporidae > Coelogynopora > Coelogynopora nodosa. The sequence goes on from JAUZND010071702.1 coordinate 3,356, forward strand.
GTAACAAGAGAACATTGGAGAGTTTGTCTTGTACGGGTAAAAGGGTAAGCGAAAGAGAAAGTGCGCAAGGATATCAACGTTACCACTAAAGTCTGTTTCGCAAATCATTAATAATTATGAATCAATGAATTATTCATTTCATTTCTAAAAGCAGGATGGATACTCAACTCTATAGCTACACGATGCCAGGTATTAATATTTTGCAGACAATATATTATGGTTGCGAATATCTTAAATGATGGACAGTGATATTAATAAATAAACATTGTAATAAAGAAAATAATTCCCTTATTAAATATTTTTTAAATTATCTAAAAAGCTTAAAAAAGAATTAACACTTTTAATAACGATTTTAACATATTTTTATGATCTGTTTATTAATGAAAACTGTTCGTTTTATTTATTTTGGAAGTTCCATTGTGGTCCCTTGAATATGTTATCATTAAAGCACTAGATGATAGCAATATTGGAAAATGTTGTAATGTTATTAATTTAATTAATTGGTATTATTAATAATAATGCAAATAAAACAGTTAGAATAAAATATGGCATTGAGTATTACAATTTGATGACCCAAGAACGAAATGTTATAAGTAAATGTAAACGTTAGAAGAGGTGAAAATGTTACAACGAATAGACAGTTTTTGCATTGATGTTATATATCATATATTATCTCAAAGCTTGTTTACAGAGAAACCTTTCAATTGAAAAGTACAATTTAAAATGGACTGTCGCATCATAATATGAAGCAGTTCAAATACTAACATTATCGTATTTATCGTCGCTTCGTAAATTACTTGATTTTCCCCCATTTTCGTGGTCAAGTACTGAATTGGCCCACATAATTACTTAACAATACCGTTTTGACACTAAAACTTACGTTCATTATTGCTTTACGTTTAAAGCCTGCGATCTCAATCCTAATTTTCAGGTGGCCTACTGAATAAATTGAGGCACTTAATATACTGAATAAATGCCGGCTGAATTTTTTTTAATCAATCACCCATGAAGGTAAGGCGCGAATGGTCTAGAAGACCCCACATATACTTCTTACATCCGACACTTACCTGGTGATGTCCAGGGTGTAGCCGATGTACATTCGGCTACGAGTGGGCTATAAGACCCCCACCTATACTACTTACAGCCGGCACTTACCCGGTGATATCCAGGGTGTAGCCGCCGTAGTCGAGGTACATTCGGCAGAGATGACAGATGGCCAGATAGGCCATCGTGGTGCTCAGGACGGCATACCTGGCCCGCTCCAGGGGAACCCATGTGATAAAGAGATACCCAATGAGACACGTAATCAGCAGATGGATCACCTGACTGTATCGGGGAGTGTGCGAGAGGGGAGTGTATTGCATTGATTTAAGATTATGGTTCCAGAGAAAGGCTTTTATTGCAAAATATGTTTCTATATTGAAAACAAAGTTGAAACCATCCAGTGGAACAAGTAAGCTAGAAAGCCTCTTTGATACAAATACTGAAAAGATTACCACACAAAGGACGAAGACTATTTATAGCTTCGTGACTATTAAAAAGACATATTATAGTGATATTCATATAGATAGACATATCTGTTTAGAGCCCTAATAATACAGACATGGTATTCCGTGGCGTCACGCTTTTAGTGGTGTAAGTGACAATGGAAAATAATGTTTCACCGCATACTGTCACATGTACTGTCATAATAAAGTAATGCCAAACTCGTAGAGAAACACTTGCCTCTCAATTAGGAGCACCTTAGTTGATTATTATTATATTACAGCTAACCTAAATAATAAGGTACAATATATTCAATTCTAAACATGTCATATACCGTAAGAGTGAGATAAATCGGATTAAAAGAACTCAGATAGCCTGGTTAATACTGAACTGATACTATCAAACGGTCGTAACACTTTATTCAGTATTGTATTAACTAAATAGCTAGCTACTTTTTAGAAGTACACCTGTACTCACAGGTTCCGATTAGGTATATGCATAGCATGCAGTACAGTATAGCCCTAGACACGGCAGATTCGGATAAGGGAATTTAGCTAATCGGCCAATAAGACCACTTATAGCAACATCGCACAAAGTACAGGAGGTTAAATTATGCCTCGCGGTATAAACTATAGAGTATAATACTAAAGAAAAACCAGGTGTTCGAGTGATCTGTCCAAAAAATAGTAAATGTGGACGGTCAATGTGCAGTATTATATTGTTATTATTGTATCAAGGGAACCAGGACCGATATAGTATATTTTCACTAGCAAGAGTGGCTGCATAATATTCTTTAGGGTCAGTGCTGTTAGCGATTAATTCACTGGAATTGTATTAATTATTAGATAACAATGACAGGTTGGCTTGGAAAATTGAAAGAATACTAATGTGATTTATATTGTCAAGTGGAAAGAGATGGTGTGCATATATAGATACGAGGTTTATATGGTATATTATAGATACGGGGTTTATCGGGAATTCATTTTTTAAACGATCAATTAAAAAATAAACTGAAACATATCTACGAGCTGTATTTGATATAAAGTATATGTCACAATTTTAACAATTACAAAAATAGTTCCTTTAGCTGACTGACACTGCTAGTTTACTATCATTTGGACTGTTGATTTAATTCAGTCATTATGAATGACAAAATAAACTTGACAACAATATAACTTAAATAACAAATTATTGTCATATCATTTTCTGAATTAGTTAGTAATTTATGACAATATTTGTGAGATACATTTTAATTCAACAAATAAAAAAAACAACTCCGATTTACACGTATAATAAGTAAAGCATGTCAATTCTGAATTCTCGAAGTCAATTTCAATAACAACATAATGATGTGGCTGCTTCAACGTACATCAAGTATTAAACGAAGGAGAGTGTTTAAACAAGTATATCCTTTTATTTTAGCATAATTACAAATGTCAATAGTATTTTGTATTAATATGAATTAGAAGCTCCACGGAACAAAGCAAAACAATGGAAAAAAACACCTCCACAATTTAAAAATCGACTTCGCTTATCTGACTTTCTGTGTTTTCTCACCCAAATGCATGCATTATTTATCAGGGATAAAATACATTTCGAACTACCAAAATTGTAGGCAGAATGCGAAATAAAATTTACTTCTGATTGAGACGGATATTTATAGAAACTGTAATAACATAAAGCCTTTCTTCAAAAATCGACACCCCCCCCACCCACAGATATATTTCCATTCGGATAATACACCATTATAATAAATTCTCCTTTTCCCAATGCAAGAATCGATATCTCCCTTGTTATCCACAAAACAATGAATCCGTGAGTGGCTCTATACCAAATATATAGATAGTATACACTACAGATAACAACACATATATAACATCTCAATGTATAGTAGCTTGATACTGATTCATTATTTATTGATTCCAATTAGTACATAATTGGAATAATAAACTGAATGCTATATACTCAAAAGGGAAATTTATTGTAATCGGAATTGTGCTCCTGTCTTTTTATGCCAGATATACCGCTTAATTACATGGTGATATTATCCAAGGCTGTTGTCCAAAATACAAGCTTATCAATCAGCAACTTATTACTTCAGAACAATCCACAAGCTATATGTCACACTATGATGCCTCGGGGCCAGTATTTACCATAATGTAAAAAAGACCGAAGGAGTATGAATATTGTCCGGCAAGTCAGCTAAAATCGAGGGACATGACCTACGCAGTTAGTAAAATTGAAGTTCAGCAGTAGTGCAGTAAAACTGAGCGAAACCTTATGTAAATAACGCGGTGCTGCATTGAAGTAAACAAAGGAAGACGAGAGAGGGTACATCACTCACACGGAAGAGAAACTTAAAAAAACCTTTTAAAAATCCTACAACAAAATGAGTGTTTCTTAAATATGTATTGCATCAGTAATCCTCATGTCGACCTCAGTGATTGAGAGTATGATGCAGGTCGAATGTGCAAACCAAAAGCGACATGTTTATATATCTTTATATAAAAGGTATATTTATCGAAACCGACAAAAAGTCCGATATATATTTAATTATTCAAAGGTTTTATGCAAAATGTTCCCACTAGTCGCTATAAAGCCCGGTTTAATTATAAATTAAAATCAAAATAAAAGTCCACTGACACAAAACAAAAACTATAGAACCAAATTGTGTGAAGAAATAAAAAAAGTTATCATAAAATATTACGGAGCGCTATCAAATCAAATGATAAACAATACTTCCAAGAAACAAAAAAATAAGTATTTGATTAGAAAGGGTAAAGAAGGCGTTAAAGACTAGGACTAGTCTAGAAGTAAAAGATGGAAAATACATAAATATCAAAACGGAAGAGAAAATCGATTTAATAGAAAGAACATATTATTAAATATTTGCACTCATTAAGTTTATTAATAAGTACATAATATAGCTACAACATGGGAACTGTAGAGTGATAAAGACATTGGCTGTAATAGTTGACTCGAGATTTTTAAGACAAGAAAAACTACAGTAATAAATTATCGAGTCACTTACTATCCAAAACAGAAGAGAGAGAGACAAAGCGCTCCTAGCAGAGCAACTAAATGCCGCTGCTCCGGTGACGTGTGTTCCGGTCCAAGTCTGGTGCGAAATATGATTCCCCAGGAACAAGCAGCCAGCATACACAGGAAAAAATTGGTCTGTAATCGGAGGTAGGCATTTTTATCAAAGTAGGCCTACAACATAGATTGTGATGAGCACTATGCCAAGTTAGGGATGGCATAAAAAATAGATTAAATATATCACGCACTTTAAAATATACCACTACACAAAAGATAAAAGAATTAATTAAGACTTACTGAAATTGTGTTACTAAGATAGGTATATGTTATAGTTACATAATTTTTGAAGCAGTCTATTTTTCGGAATGGGCTTAACATTTTTTTAAATTATTTAAACAGCTTGATTGATTTGTGTTAGCACATTATAACATACATAAAAACACAAAATAAACATCAAATATATTTTTTAATGGTTGACCTTCTAATTATATGAACATACATTTACTAAATTATCATAATAGGTATTATGATTATAATGTATTTAACAATAAAGGATATGCATATGCATGATAACCATAGATTGTCAGCAATCTGGATACTTTATGTTCAATACATAATACACAATGTTGTGATTTTAATCCATTCATGGCTCTAATCCCATTAAAAATGAAATACTCTATAATAATATAGGTTGCAAATTTGTATTAGTCATAATAATGCTCGGCGTTGGAACTTTAAATAGTTCTACACAATCTATTAAAAAAATAAGGAATCTAGCTGATATATCAATTACATTAATAATTATAATCAATTTACGTATTTTCAATATTCTTTAAAATAAGACTACAGCAGTTACAGAGATGTTTAACCTATTAAACAAAAAATTGCTTTTATAGATTATAAAAGTGATGGCTAAATAATTAAAAAAGCATGGATTTCAAAAAGTAATATTTTATAGAACGCAATAACTAAAATTTGATGTTATTTTAGGAAGGTAGAGCTATGGAGATTTGGTAAAGGGATCAACAAACCAGCTTTTTTTCTTGGGGAAAATTCCTATTTGAACCCCCCCGCGACGTATTCTATCCAATCCCCTTATTTTTTGTTTTTAGCCTGTCACACTCATTTATAAATATAATGAACAGTTAGCATATATACCTAATTTAGAGAAAATTAGACTATTTTTCATTAGTTTTCTATTGATGTGTTTTGTGGTCTAAGATGAAAGTTAGTATTCTGAAAAATAATTAAGTAATTTAAATTTTAGAAGTTTTAGGTTTTACTTTCCATAATGGACCAGTGTGGATATTTTAATTAATATCAAACACCATAAAAACGTTTTAATGAATAATATGTTTAGGTTCAAAAACATAATAGGTATATAACATATATGAATATAATATACATAACAAATAAAAAATAATGAAACTATATTAAAATAATATAAATATGATATTATCTATTTTACTAAAATTTAGGTGGATTATAAATATTTAATCTAAGCCATGGTTAATTATAAAAAATATTTTAATAAATTAAAAATAGAAAAAAATAACTAAAAAATCAATAAATAACCAATAATAAATCAATTTAAACTCAATGCAGAAGCAACAAAATCCAATGCCAGTATGATTTAACATTATTACAGTATATTTTGTACTGCTTATTTTATTTAAACTACATATATTCTCATATGACATATTCAAAACAAAAACATTTTTTACAATTTTATAGCAGACAAATTAAAAATGCTTTACAAATCTCAAAATATTATATATCTTAATAAGAGTTATTAAAATAGGTCTATTTTATTTAAGATAATACTAAGTATGAGCAATCAGAGGTAACTTACAAACTGTATACCTATCAACTTTTAATTTATGGTAAGAAATCAAATTTATATAAAACAGTAAAGAGTTACAGTGTACAATAATTATGTACATAATAATTGAAATATTTAAAAATTGTGTAATGATTGTGCACAACTGTTTACTGCTTCAAAGAAAAGTGTATTAAGGAACACCTAGAATCACGTGGTTGACTCTAATATGAGAATTCTGAGTTTGGTTGAATTGTCTGAAATTGTTAACATATTCCCCAAAACACCAGTATGTTTCAGTTGTTGTCTCGCCTGTTTGACCATGTATTCAGTGGCCCCAAACTCTTCCATTGTCATCTGCATGGTCCAGTAGTCTGGCACTAAGGTCAACAAATGGATACAATCTGTCACATTTTTAGCTGTTATAAATTTGTCCTTCAGTTGTGTAATAAATTTGGCTGAAGAAGCTACAATTTTTTGCATTTCTTTTGAAATACCCATTTCTGCTTCAATAGATTTAATTTTCAAGAACTTTGATTTTATGACATTACCCTTGATTTCTATTTTTCTATTCAATTGATTTTCTTTTATTGGTAATACATCAACCGCTTCCAAAGAATTATTCAATTGCCTCATTGTATTTAAGTCAAACTCGGGTATGAACTCATTATCTGAAATATATTCTACAAGAGATCAACATTATCACAGTGTGTCGCATTTATTTTATTCAGACATTTGTAGCATATTTTTTGTCCTGGAATAAGCTTGTGGTTCATCTGATTATGGGCAATAGTGATTGTACTCAATACTGATTTGACTGGTATTTTGTGACAATTAAGAATAGTGCAGCATGTTTTTAAAGAGTTTGTATAATAATCCCCATATTCCAATTTGTGGTGATCACAAAATAAATTCAAATTGTCATGGGCTACTGCTAGTCCTGTTCTGATTGACATTAATTGTTTCAATTCATCAGGAAATGCTGACATTTTTGAATGAGCAGTTACTGTATATGATGATTTATTGCATTGCATCTGTAGATGTATACCAATTGAGCATTTTGGCTCCATCTGATTAAAAATATAAAAAATATAATTTATTAATTTATTAGGTTAGGAATAATATAGGTTATGAATAATAGAACTTTCAATGATTTATTAATGGGCTATGATGAATTTAAATATAATTAATCTTGAAATTCAAACACATAATCAATAGTATTGGTAATTAAAATAATATATTTTTCAATCAATTGACTCCAGATAATAATACTTAGTAAGCTAAATATCTAAGGATCATATTATGTAAAAAACTATAGTTGGCCGACAAAATATTTCTACCTATATTTTGCTAATAATTTTTTTCTGGATATAAGGCAATTTATGAAAGTTTGCCAACATGTTGAGATAGACTCAGGCATAAAATAGCCACAATTTCAGCCTTATATTGTATATGCAGATAAAAATAAAATGTCATTATTTGTTCTAAAAAATACTAGATAAACCCCAAGGCAGGTTTAGATCTTAAGTCTAGCATTTTTGGGTACCTCAACATGTCTATGTATTATAGACTTGTTGAGGTACCTAAAAATGCTAGATTTGTAAATAAGATATTCAACAGAAATTTGTAGGGTGTCAAACATAGCATGAATGGTGATTTTCTCAAAATTTGAAGCCCTATAACTTTTTTCTGTATGCTAGGCAGACTCTACAAATGGTTTAATATTTTCATCTAGTAGCATTCTAACAATGCTATGAAATGTGGACACTGTCTAATTACCAGAAAAAAGTTATGAAAACATAAAAAGTGTTATTTTTAAAATATCCAGAAATATTTAACAAGATTTTCAGGAGGTCATATATGATTTCTGTAATATAGGCAGCCCCCACAATTACTGGCTATTTTATACTTGGGTCTATTTCAACATGTTATCAAAGTTTCATAAATTGCTTTATATCTAGAAAAAAAATATTAGCACAATGGAGTTAGACACATTTGTCAGTCGACACTAGTTTTTTGCTAAAAATTCAAATTTCTATGGTCCATATCTCCTAAATAGAATTTATTTTTCAAAAATATTTTGTTTTTGACCTATTTAGAGGTCAGAGATTAAATGTTGTAAAAATTAACCTAATCCAAAGATGTTCCCAACACTGATTAGGTGAATCCTGCTGGAATGACCCATATATTGTTACATACAGTAAAAGATAAAAAGTATAACTGTGTAACATAAAATTAACTGTACATCAAAAATATAATTACAATTTCAATGTACATGGTGATCACAAAACTGTACATTAATCTCATTTTGTAATTCAGTAGTATGATCAATGATGGGATCAGAATTCATGGCATAGCTTATAGGGTTTTATTATGTTAAAACCCAATTTTCTTACAATTCCTTTAACCTTTTCAACCGGGATGGAAATAAACTGTCCTAAAGGTGGCTATATGTGTTGATGCCAATTTTGCCACACTAACCTATTAAAATACAAGAGCAATAAACAATAATAAATTGTGTTTATTATAATGGAACATTGTAGGGATAACTACATTTTTATTTTAAAAAACAATTACCTAATTGTTCCACAAGCATGACTTAATTGATAGTTTGTTTACTAATGAAAACTCTAAATAAATCCTTGTTAGTTGGTTGGCAAAAAATATATTCAAAAACCATTGAAATATTTCAATATTAATGACATATATGTCAAAATGTATTGAATGTTGTTTTATAACACAACATAATTAAAGGGTATTATGTATAAGCAAAAAATTACTTAAGTAATAATACACCTTACTTATAATATTATGTTTTACTAAATCAATATCATAAATCAATCAAACTATATTATTTAAAAAATGATATTATCATCCTTTTATTATGATGAAAAAACATGCATATATAAAAATATATGGTATCCTTTTTAGAAGCAACTTTCCATAAACATTTGCTGCCACATAATTTTTGCCTAGCTATGTCACTGGTTATGAAGTTGAAAAAAACAGATGTAAGATGCAGATTGACATAAAGTAACAAACAGGCTGTTTCCTAAAATTAAAGATTTCTATCCATTTATTAGGCTGTCACTATGTGATCAACTGCAACATGGCATAAGAACCATTTTTAGGATGCAGCTATATCTTACAGGATTATATATATATGTATTTAAAATATTAATTTTACAAAAGAATTTAAATATATTTTGCATTAATAAAAGAATGTGAATGTAAGTATAAAACTTGATTAAATAGAGAAATGTACAAGTTCAAAATATCTAATACATATTACAAAAAAACTATAATATTTATCATATATAACATTTATAAGTGTATATATTGTAGTTTTAATTATATATAAATTAAAAGAGGTAAAAACAAATATGTTATTGTTTTTTTTTTAAATAAAATCATATAAAAGAATCATAAAACATTATAAAATAATCATATTAAACATAATTTTATAGCTAATATAACAATGTTCTATGATATCTCACACATATTTCTATGGGACATAGTCTAGTGCTCTAGTCTATATTCCACAGAATTCCATGGACTACATATATCTATAATGGGCTATATTCCATTAAACATATACTTTGGGCTCTATCTGATAGGAATGCTTGGTATAATAGATACTGAAATTTAGCATACTTTTTAATTAATTGTTTATTTCAGGAGCCCCTTCAGATAATAAACCTTTGACTGTAGCCGTAGGCACTTCTTCAGCTAATAATCCCTTGAAACTAGACACTCCTTCAGCTACTGATCCATTGACTACAGGAATAGACTTCATTAACTCTTTTGGAATAGTTTATTATTAGCAAATTTTGCTATAAACCTTAACATAATACACATTTTCAGGCAAATAACATATAAATTGTAAACTTATTGATAATATTAATAGTAAAATTGATAGGGGAACTAAAATCTGATAGTGTGAGAGAGGAGAATGGTTTAAGTAAAATATACTTGTCCAGTGGTGAGTAAATATAAAAAACCACTTCCCAGTTAAGTGAATATTACTATTGTTAGTTAACTATATTTATAATCTGCATCCCTGTTTAACTTTAGGACAATAAAAATGGTCCTAATTAAAAATTATTGGTGTTAGTTAAAATAATTTCGCAATGGCACGCACGGGTAATTATTGTATGCAAATTATATTGTTATTGCTTAATATTTCTGGACTGTTAAGCTCAAGGCAAAATCTTGTCGAAGAATACACCTAATACAATTATATATAACAAAGTTGTTGAGGAACAGGACAAACTTTATAATGTTACTGATAGTGTTGGTTATTTTAATAAAAGAAAATGCAGATTACCTGATCCACACTAACACCTATAAGTGACGAAATAGGCTCAAAAAATCGAGAACCTGCGTAAAACTCCGACATTCTTGCCTCAATAAACTTCAAAATTAGAGCTCTATACGAAGTTTCATTTATTGTTGTTCAGTATAGATAAACAAATAATTTGAATAATTTGTTTTCTGTGTTTACCAGTTTAAAAGTGAGTATAAAAAATACTTCTTAACATAAAATAAATTCAGAACTAAACTTGTTCGTAACATTGGAAAGCATATTCCATGATGATTAACATATGTAAATCAACCTACATTAATTTTACGAAAAAAAGTATGTTTTTTTAAGTTTCGCACCATTTTTATGTTAAAATTATTTATATCTATTGTAGGACCTTTATACATACATATTAATACTTCATATTCACTTGCTTAAATCAGACTCACAGTTTTACTTCTGGTTTTGTGTTATATATACCTTGTTTTTTTATTGTAAGACTCCATCAGAGTCGTGTCTTTGTGTACATTTCATGTTTTGATAGTCACTCTGTACGGGACTATTCTGTATTCCATATTTGGCCATATTTGATTGAAGTGTTTCTTTATATTTTTAATTTGAACAATTATCCTTGCACATTTATAACATTTTATTGATATTTGATTTTACATTTGTTACTTTTGATTAGATGCGTATTTCGATGCATATATAAAATGGCGTTAGGCTTCAGATAATATAAACTATAGTAATAATTGAAGAAACGATTATTTAAGTTCGTTGCATTAAAATCGGTTCTGATGTTTTAAGCAAGTAAGATTCAGAATTGAGAGATCAGAATGCAATCCATCTCATTCAGAGGACTGAAATATTTTCACATTTCAAATCTAAAGGCGATTTCTTTCCCTCGAAAGAAAATATGTTCCGCGGTCAATAACTATAAAGTTTCTTATTTTTGGAATGGTTACGAACAAAGCATATTATGATGACTGGACATCCAACCAGTTCAATTTTCAACATTTAAATGTCAATAATGTTTTTTTCTATCGGGTAGGCGAATGTTTTCCGGGAAGACGGTTTACTCCTTACATTGGAAGCAACCTTTTCACTTGTGAATATCTGAATTTATTTACTAGTTTGGAGCAATTTAATTTAAAGTGAACAACGATATCGGAATTGTATGGCAGCCGACAGGGATCAAAACGAAATTCACCAATTTAACAACATATATGTACACATATGTACACATATTTACCATATATGTGCACATACATATATATATGTTCTACATACGACTCCTTTCCGTAATGCAATAATGCCAATATGCTACAATATTATAATATACAAAATATAAAAATTCAATAGACATAATATCATAATATAATATGACATGAAGGTGAAAAAGACATTCAATGCATGCAACAATTATTTATATAGGAAGGGTGCATAAATTATAAGCCAATCAGTGACATCAATTTTATTCGATCTATAAATAGGTGTATTATTATAGGTGTATAGACAACGACAGAAATTGTTCTATTTTGTTCTATCTAAACGACAGAGATATTGTCCGCTGAAAATAAATCATTAATAGTATTGTGCAATCCATATTATGTTTCTTGGAATTTCTTACTTTTAAACTATTGGTCGATACTCGCTAGGTTTCTCGGAATTTCCAAATAAGACGATAATAATATAAGTACAATAAGTGTTTTAAATATACTGTAATTTATAAATTGAGCAAAAGATTAAATATAGTTAGTAATAATGGCCTAAAAGTTGGACAATAAAATTGTTTCTATACCCTTTTTTTAGAATGAGCCAATCTAGAGGAAAGAAGATGGTTGAGGCTGCCCTCTCAACAATTAAACTACGAAAATCCAAGATAGATGTAGTTGACCTAACGCCCAAAGTGAGGTAAGTCTGTCGAATAGTAGCAGTTAATTGATGTATAATGAGACTGATTATCTTAAAGTAGGTACTTGGGTATTGATTTTTTATTTGTCCGAAAAAGGCTATTTAGTATAAATAAGGCAACTTTTATTATATAATAATAAAATATCAATTTCGTTTTCAGACATGAACGTGATGCGGAGGCCACATTGAATCGTTTATTCTGTGATGTTGATGGTTGCACGGAGGAAGTTTTCATTGCATGCGGAATCTGCCTCAAGCCAATCTGTTATGACCATCGAGACACCCTATGCGTAGAACATGGCACAATTTATCAAACATCAGTACCACGTGAAGCAATTGATGAGCACGTTAAAGAAGTAGTCAAAGCATGTACACCGAAAGGACGCAAGCGTAAACACCCTCAAACAAAGTCTGAAAGTAAAGTCAGTAAACAATCGGGAAAAGAATATTTTTCTTTTGGTAAACAACTTATAATACCGGGCAAGAAAATGAAATCTGCTTGCAAAGCAACGTGTAAGTTAAACTGTAGTATGACTTTTGATAATCAGAGAAGGGAAACACTATTTAAACAGTATTGGGATCTCGGAGATTTAACATTACAACGTGCATTTTTGCTTAAGTCAGTTACCAAATGTGAAATTAAAAGGCGAAGAATCTCTACAACTGGACTTAATAGCAGACGCAACTGTACTTATAAATACAATTTGCAGTACAATGACACTACACATGAAGTGTGCAAAACTTTTCTTATCAATACGCTTGGAATTTCCGAACGTATTGTATTTACTGCTTTCAGCAAAAAAAGTGAATTGCTCCTGATGGAAGATTGCTCCTCATTACTCCTGATGGAAGAGGAAAAGCTGCACCATCAAATGCCAAAATGTTTGAAATTAAGAGACAACGAGCGCTTGATCATATACATCGTTTACCAATGTTGCCATCTCATTATAATCGAAATAGTACTAACAGATTATCCGCTGGTTGCTCAGTTGACGATTAACTAATCTACAGCTTAAACTAACAAATTTACTCCGCAGTAATGATTT